>WEKX01017108.1:94123-141454 GCA_013390025.1 Pitta sordida
TGCGGGCAGCGCTTCCCCAGCGCCGCCCGCCTCGCCGCCCACCGCCGCCGCAGCCACCTGGAGCCCGAGCGGCCCTACCGCTGCGACTTCCCCGGTAAGCCGCCTCTGGGGCTGGGCTCCCTTTCCTCCTCTTCCGGGAAGTGGCATCCCTGCTCTGAGTCCCTGCGGCGCTCAGCTCTCTTGTGGTCCCCGGCGCGGCTTCTTCCTGTCCTGGGCACCCTCGAGTGCCGGCATGTCCGTCCTCCAGGCCACCTCAGATATCGAGGAATTCCATCTCATGTGGCAGCTGGAGGATGCTGCACCTTTGCTCCCGTGGCTTTGCGCAGTTGCGGTGAAACGCGGCCAAAGGCAGCCCCAGGTTTCAGTGATGTGCCTGTAAATGTTTTGATTGCCCACCTCGGCTAAACAGTTGTAATCCCTGCGAGTAATGTAGTCCAGGATTGCGCTGCTTATTTTTCCACATGCCTGGATGTAATGTCCTGGAAAAAAGGTGGGAAGCAGAAAAGAGCTCAGTTTTCCTGATTTTTATATCAAGCAGGTGTGCTGTTTCCCTTCTCTCCTCAGGCTGTGAGAGAACGTTTATCACAGTGAGTGCGTTATTCTCCCATAATCGAGCCCACTTCAGAGAGCAAGAGCAGTTCACCTGCTCCTTCCCTGGCTGTAACAAGCAGTATGACAAAGCCTGCCGACTGAAAATCCATATGAGGAGTCACACAGGTATTCACAGGGGTGACTTGTACCTGGGGAAGTACGTGGAAGATAATATGTGGCAAGTGGACTTCAGTTTGCTGGAAAGACTGAAAGTCAGAAAGGGAGAAGAGTGATGCGAGTTATTTGGAGTCAGTGAAATAATTTGATTTTTGACCTGGGAGGTTTAGAGTCCAGTGAATCAACTTGTCAAATGCGAAGTAGTTACGGACATGCAAAGCTACAGCTTGTGTCATAGTGCACCCTGCCCCGAAAAAACTAACTCGACTTTATTCCCAAGTTTACAGATGTTCAAAGCATTGTGTAAATTCTAGTCTTGGTCAAAACAAACCTCTCAGAAGGTGTGGAATGTATGTAACAGGGTTTGAAACAGCAAGAAAGTAAATTTCAACTCAAGCAAGCACTCCTGACTTGCAAGGACAACTGCTGAGCTGAAATACAGCCTTGTCATGTTCTAGAGATACTTGTGTGTAGTCTCTGTTGTCCTCTGTTTTCCTGGTTCCATGGCTTTAAAGTGATGAGTTTGAGGGTTTTATGATTTTTTTAAGTGTCACTTTTGTGAAGTTCATAGATGTGATGGAAACCAGCCTCACGTACTTCACTGTATTGTAATCAAGAAACAGTCACAGGTCGTGAAAACAAGAAAAAAACTTCACTGTTTTGAATAATGTTGTTATTTATTGGTTATTGAAGCACCTTCAAGATAGCCCAGATTAATAGGGAGTGTAGTGATAAATGTTTGTGGTCCTTGGGGCACAGGAAAAGATGTAGTAGCCTGGAGTTAAAGAAGACACAGATTGTTGAGGGATAAGGGGCATTGCAGTATTCTGCAATGCATTGCAGGAGAGGGTGGTTGAGTCATCTTGTTTCAATTCAATTTAAGGAGTTTTTAATATTTTCTAGTAATATTGTGTGTTATCGTATTAGATTATTCATCTAACCTTTCTTTGCTCAAGGTGAAAGACCTTTCCTCTGTGACTTTGAAGGCTGTGGCTGGTCCTTCACCAGCATGTCCAAACTTCTGAGACATAAAAGGTAAAGGAAACCTTTTCTGATTATACTGTTCTAAGCCACTGGCTGTTTATCTGTTCAATCTTTTTTTCAGTAGATAGGCAGTATTGGATTTAATGATGCCAATGGCAATTTCCTTCCCTTGCAGGAAACATGAAGATGACAGGAGGTTCATGTGCCCAGTAGAAGGCTGTGGGAAGTCCTTCACAAGAGCAGAACACTTGAAAGGCCACAGTATAACTCACCTTGGTACAAAACCATTTGAGTGTCCAGTAGAAGGTACTGCTCCACTCTTGTGTGTTTACTGGTGACCAGTGTGTATTTTGCCTAAAGATCACAGAATCACAAAATCAGATAGGTTGGAAAACACCTCTGAAATTGAGTCCAGCCTTTGACCCAACACCACCTTGTCAGCTAGGCCATGGCACTCAGTGCCACATCCAGTCACTTCTTAAACACCTCCAGCATTGGTGACTCCACCACCTCCCAGGGCAGCCCATTCCAATGTGAAGAATTCTTTCTGAAGTCCAAGCTAAACCTCCCCTGGTGCAGCATAAAGTTGTGCCCTCTTGTCCTGCTGCTGGTTGTCTGGGAGAAGAGGCTGATACCCACCCCAGATTGTGTGTGTTTTCCCCAAATGTGGGCTTGGTACAGGATTGGTACAGTTTAGAGAGCGTCTTCTAACAGGATGTGAAGAGGTAAAACTAAAGACATTGCAACTGAACAAGTGATCATTGCCAAAGTTACAGATTGCAGAGAAAATTCTGCTTCATGCTGTAGCTTGACTACCCGCATCACTTCAGCAGGACTCCAGGAACAAAGATTTTTGGGTCAGATCTGTACTACTCTGCTTTATCAAGTAAAGCAGCTCTACTTGGTGATTGTTTCTCCTTTTAGTGGTGTTGCCAGCAGTTGTCACAACTTCAGAGTTTCTTCTTGTCAGAAGTAGGTTGGTGAGCTGCCCACTGAGGTACTGGCTTGCCTCTGGTTTCTCTGAGTGTATTCATGGGCTGTGCAAAACAGCGAGTTCTGCAGAGATGCTGTGATTTGCTAGGACACTAAATATTGATGTTAAATTGAAATTAGATGACACTTCAAAACCTTGTGTATCCTTTTGCAGGCTGTTGTGCAAAATTCTCAGCACGAAGTAGTTTGTATATTCATTCCAAAAAACATCTTCAGGATGTGGACTCATTAAAGACTCGGTGCCCTGTTTCCAGCTGTAATAAACTGCTCACTTCCAAACACAGTATGAAGACACACATGGTCAAACAGCATAACTTCAGCCCAGGTAAGGTGTTTGTTTTGGGCTATTGGAGGGTGCAGTGGAAAAATTAAATGTTTTATTAAGGAATATGTGTATTTACTGATTTTGAGATCTGAACCCCATTGATGTGAATGATGGAATCATCATTGAGACTGGAGTTAGTTTCTCCCTCCCCTAAAATTTTCAGTGTGTCTTCTGAGTATCAGAAAGTGATACTTGAGGTTCACCTGTGTGACATTGTGAGAAATAGCAGTGTTTTTGAATGAAGTGGAATTTGTCCTTCTCCATGCCATCTGTAAAATAGGAGCAAGGTCTGAAAGAACGCAACTTGACTTAGCTTGGGCTGTTGTGTTTATTTTTGGGTAAATGCTTTTGTAACTGAAACTCCTCAGTAAAGGGTTGAACACTAATTTCACTGAACTGCGTTTCTTTAAATCTGTTTTCAGGGAAGTGGAGAAGTGTTTTAATGTGCTGAGAATACAGAATTTTAAGTTTCCTCCTTTGATGTTTTTCCTCCTCGTTGTCTGATTGAAAGGTCTCTCTTAAAGCCAAACCCTTCTCTTCCAGATCTCCTAACTCAGCTCGAAGCAACCAGCTCCCTCACACCCAGCAGTGAACTCACTAGTCCAGGGCAGAGTGATCTCAGCAACATAGACCTCGTATCCCTCTTCTCCAATGTGTCCAGTAACAACTCTGGAGCTGCAGCAGACATGGCATTAGTGAACTCTGGAATTGTAACGATTGATGTTGCTTCGGTGGGCTCGATGCTTGGGGGAAACCTGCCTGTCAGCAACAATTCCTTAAGCCAGACAGCTGATCCCTTGATCCTGGTGGCGAGCAGTGACATGCAGCAGAGCCTGGACAGTTCTCTCCTGCTGGGAACCAGCACAACAGTCCTTCAGCAAAGCACTTTAAATTTGGATGATGTACAGACTGTCAATGCTGAAGCCTTGGGCTCGCTAGCGTCGCTGTCGGTGAGGAATTCCAGTCAGGATGTGCACGGTTTGACATCCAGCAATAATTTAACAATTGACACAGCCACTTTGACTCCTTCCAGCAGCCTGGGCAGTGCCAATGTGCCTGAGTTACTCACGCCGGTTAAAGCAGAACAGAGTTTGCTTCCAATCTCGGATGTTGTTTGCCAAAAGGAGGGCAGCAAAGTAGTGACTCAGTTTGTCTTCTCCAACCCCCCAGGGAGCTACAGTGCACAGAAGGAAATGGATCTTGGGGCTGTGACTGGGAGCTCATTTTTGGTATGGAGTAACTGTATTTCCGTTACCCCCAGATGACAGACAACCTGACTTTGTGGATATCTCTTGCTACTTACAGGGAGGCCTTTCAGTCAGATTTTGCAGATCATGCATTTTGCTGTTTTTTGACAGAGGATGTAGAATGTTACATTGTAGTAGTGTGTTGTCACAGGTAGATTCAGTGTGGTGGTAAGTTCTCTTAAATACTGGAATTCTGGTGGGGGCAGTTAAGGAAGAACCTTTCAAAATAAGCAGCCACCTGTCTGAAATAGAATTTGCAAGAATACCCAAGAATGTGTGCTATATCTTGCCCGTTTCATTCCAGGGAAAGGTCTGGCCTGTAAGAGTAACTGCAACATTTTAATCTCAGTCTTCATCCTGTTTCTCTTCCTTTTGTGCTTCACTGTGTTGCTTCAAGCTTTACATTATAAAGTAAATGTGAAATCTGAACATTTTTAAATGCACACCTAACTACTACTTGTGTTGAATTCCAAAAGTTGAATACATACAGGGCATTTATTGAAACTAATCAAAAGGTCATGGGAAACAAGAATTCAACATTTGCAGCATAGAAGATAACTACCTCTGAACTCATTAGTCATGTTCATTGTCTTTGGTCTTGATTCCAAAAACTTTGCATCTCTGGGCTTTTTTTTTTTTTTTTAACTAGGAGAGCAGTGGGTCTGCAAGAACAGACTACAGAGCCATTCAGCTAGCCAAGAAAAAAAAACAAAAAGGGAATGGCAGCAGCACAGGTGAGAAGCCGTTAATTTTGTTAAATTTACTAAATATGTTTATTTAGGATTTTTGGCAGTGCAATGGGAGCAGGTTTCTGAGTAACATTCTTAAATGTCCCATCCAGTTTATTGTTAGTTAAAATAATTATGCATGTGGTGTACCATCTGTTACTCGGGATAATCACATTCTGTGGAATATCAAATTCACAGTAAGTTTACAGAGAAAGCTGCACCATATGTTTCATGGTTGTTAACAAGACACTAGCTCTCCATCTCTTCATCTGCTTTTTGTTTTCTTATTAAAAGAAAAAAAATTAAGGTCATTTTGCTTTCTGTTGTTTATGCTTTTGATCTTACATAGGGAGTTCTTTTACTCAGTACAGACAACAAAAACAGTTGGAATTTTGCTTTTGTGTTTCTCTTAGAAACCATGTGTATGCAGTGTCAAGGAATTTATTTCTTAGTTATCTACAAAAATACTCAAACCTCCCTCTTAGATTTTCACCTTGTAGAGTTCTTGGGCAGGGTGTGGTTTAGGTCATGATTGCAGCCTTTCTCTTAGGCTGTAGTTTCACTCAAAGCCATCTGATGTGAGTCATACGCTGCTCCTTTGTCAGGCCAAACATGATCCATGGCTTGCTAGACTTGAGTCTGAGTTCTGTCTACCTTTGGGGCTGGGGTGGAATGTCATGTGTTTATGATATAAATACCAGATATATGGAGATTTTAGTTCTACCTTGCTGTCTCTTAGACCTTCCTCCTCTGAAAACCAAGGCAATAATTTTTAAGGTGAGTTAAGAGACTAGTTCTGACTTGAGATCTATTGTGTTTGTGTATTTGTAAAATACATACCTATATAAATTCTATCTGGTACAGTGAGTCATCACATAGAAGGAAGAGCAAGTGCTTTGTGAAGCTGGTGCTAAGTGTCCTTGTATTATCAACACATGTGTGTCTCATCAAACATATCTTTTGGACATGAGTTTAAAGAAAGCAATTACATTGTGCACGTCTCCTAAAATAACCTCAGAAAACTCCTGATTCTGTTCCTACGCAAGACTCCCAGTAGTCCACTTTTCACTAGCTTTTGCCTTAATGCTATTCTGTGCTTCTCAAAGTGTCTGGAGAGTCTTGTATTTCTAACTGGTTTAGCTAGCTTGAGTGAATATTATAAAGGGAAATTCTTAAAAGAAGTTATCCAAGCCCTTCATGTCTTGTAGATTTTAAAAAAATCCCCAACCAAAACCCCCTAAGAGTTGATAGGACTGTGTCCTTCAATTGTTTTGGTTAGATTTTTTGTTTTCAGCTTGTGGTTCAGCAGCTGGTTCATCTTTTAAACGGAAAGAAGCTCGGTGCTGTGATAGCTGTACTTGTGTAGCCCATTCTGCCTAACAGACCTCAAAACCTTTCTGGAAATACATGAGCTTCATTATGGTCTTTCTGTAGTTTAGAAAAATGATGTGCACGACTTCTCAGGAAATGAGTTGCAAAATTAAAAATAGAAAATAACTTCACAAATACACTGAGATTTCTGTGCTACCACAGGGGTGAGCCCTAAGCTTATCAGTTTGTGATGTGATTTTAATGGTGTTCATGTAAAAAGTTGCTCAGTCAGCAGCTGGCATTCACCAGCTTTTAGCAGTTGTCAGATGGTGCTTAATTGTATTGCACTGTTGCAGGCATTTTCTGTGTAGTGTAAATAGCTGCATAAAATTGAAAAATTCTAACAGGAAACTTTAACAAATTGCTTCTGACCATCTAAATGTTAACATTGCTCTCTTCTAGGTGCATCTGGCTCTGGTCAGCGGAAAAACAAGGGTGGTAAAGTAAGCCCTACCAACTTTTCGTCATCCACTCCTGGCAGTCGACTGGGTGGCAACATAGTTCTGCCAAATGGAGGGCTGACAATAAGGGACCCTGCCACTGGAGCCCAGTATGTGCAGATTCAGCTTCTTCAGGTAAGAGCTGAGGAGAAACAAGCATGCTCATGTTCTCTGTTACCCAGACTGGCACATTTGTGGAAGCATTTGACTCTTTGTGAACTCAGGTACTACTGCCCAGGATGGAATCTTGAGCTCTGCAGCATTCTTACATTGTTACACCGCTTATTTACAAAGTAAATGAGACTGACGTGAGAACATTCCTGCAGAAAGAACTTTCAGCCTAAACTGTTATTTCTCCAAACTCTTGAAATAAATTCTTTAAAAAAAACCCCCAAACAACCTAGTAATTGGTGTGTACTGATTAGTGGAGCATGGCAGGTGTATATCTGTACATTATCCATGGAAAGAGTAAGTTTCTTTTACTGTATTCCTGACAACTACAGTGTGGAGAAATGGATGGAGACCTCTGCCCATACCTATAGTAGTTTTCTGAGGGCTGTAAACATTTGTGACTTCTGTGTTAAGTATCAGCTTCATGCAAACGTGATGAAACTTGTGTTACCTTTGTTGGAAAATGCACCATTCCTTCATTTTTAGGTTTAGCCAGTGCTCTGAGTTGGTGAGGACAGGTGAATAGGTTGTACACTGAGCTAGGTTCAGATTTAAGTGGTAGTTAGCTTTTCTACATCTTTGTGCATCTAGCTGAGTGAAATTTTGCTGTAAGGTGCTGAGATGTTTGGAGGTCATGTAATTTCTTCCTGTTTCTTCGTTCACAGGATGATTCCCCAGGAGAGGGAGATTTGCCCTTTCAGCTGAGCTCCCAGTCCTCCTCATCACATTCTCAGCTGACAGTGGATTTACCTGTTCACATACTTCAGGTACAACATGTCAAGTTGTTGGGTTTTATTGCCTTGCTTGAAAGTGAAGACAGTTTACTGTGAACCCTCTCATGTTCTGCCTTATGAGAATATCTTGTTTTCCATTGGGAGTTTACTTTCACCCACAAGAAGTAGCAAGCAGAGAGTTGCAGTGCAGGATTTATCTTGTGTCTGTTACCAACCTTTGACACACCATGAGTGGTTGTTTTTCTTCCTCTGTTACTGAGTAATGAATAACTAAATGTTACTCATTTATTCTGAAGTGCCCCATCCTTGTTTTCCTGATCCTAATCCTGCAGATACTATGTGGATCAAGAAAGAGAATCAGAATTGGAATGTAGCAGGCTACAGGAAGGGTAGGAAGTACAAAATAAAATCTTGAGCCTAGATTTCAGAGTGGCGTCCATCTGGGAATGGCAGTTAGGTTAAAAAGCCTGCTTGGAGGCCTCAGTTTTGATAGACTCTGCAATGCACTATTCTTGCCAAATGGGCTTCTCCTGGGTAGAAAATAAATCTTTTTTTATTGAGGAGGGCACCTTACTGTGATCAACCCAGAAATACAAGAAGAGTAGGGTTGTTGACCATGGTAGGGAGTTAATGTCAAATGTTGGCAGTTAAACGTTTCTCTATTAGTGATGCTCATATGAAGTGTTCCATAGAAAAACTGTGGCAACACTGCTTAGGTGGATGCCCAAAATAGGAAAGCTTTGGGTTTCCTCTGAACCATTCAAAGCATTTTTCTGGTGTAGGATAAATGTCAACATAATCTTGCTGATGAGCACTAAAAGCATCCGGAGGTGAAAGTACTGAACTCTTCATTCTGTTGTTTGCTTTAACAGGAGCCACACAATTCCACTGAGGATGATGCAGGTTCTGATAACTCTCAGTTCACTGGAAGCACAATAAACTTACAGGATCTGGAATGACGGTTATTCAGAAGAGTTACGTGAAAACAAATTGAGCAATCATGAACCGAGTGAGATAACTGTGTGGGTCTTTTTCCAAGGAAAGTATGACATGTAGGAGAACCGGAGTATGATTGCACTCTGTGTGATTTGCTAAAGACAGTTGCAGCTGAAAGATTTTCTTTAAAAACACGTAAACCCGACTTGATGTGCCTGTGTAAGATTCCCTGTCTGCCTGGTGGTCGGGGAGGCTGAGGCAGACTGCTGTACAGTGTTGTTTCAGGGAGAAGTACTGTATTACACTTCAAACTGAGGTAATATTTACTGTTTTCACAGGAAACCAAGTATTCTACAGCTAACAAGTGCAAATTTATAATCCTGCCTATGACAGTTAAAACTTTCTTTCCATTGGTCTCTGATGGAGCCAATGGCATCAATGAATTAAGATCTAAAATTTGCAAGTATTTTCCACACAAAAAATACTTTTTTTGGCCCATGTTTTGGCAGAAAACTGGAATAAAGTGTTACATGTAACAAATTTAATGTTCCATGCCATGAAAATGAGATGCTCTAAAATCTTTGTTTTAGAAAGCTAGATTCTAAATGTTAACTTAGCTGTGAATCAGTTTGTAGCTCATGTTGAGTTTCTCCCTTTCCTTGCTCCCACATCCCAAATACTTTGCTGAATTCTTCCAGCAAAACTTGAAAGGAAAACTGCAATAGAACTGTACTCACTGTAAGTGATTAGCTAAGAGTCCAACAGTATCTGAGAGAGGTTTGTGTTATCTTTGTGTTCCCTTTTTTGGGAGGAATGTTGACTGTCATGTAAATTTAAGCACCTTGATTTTTATCTCATCTATAAACCGCTGCCAAGTTACCTGTAAACTGGCCACTACCTTTGTTTTGGGTGGTTTGGTGGTTTTTTTTTTTTGTTGTTTTTTTTAATTGAACACGGTTAACACGTGTTCTTTATTACTATCCCAGAGTATCACATGCACATGGAGCTTCCATCAGGTTTACAGAATATGCAGTTGTCAGAGTATTTTGTGAGGGGAAAAGAATAGTTACCCAGGGAGATTTGCCCTACTGAAAAACTGTGGTTTCTCATGGGGCTGGGGGGAGAGGTTGTATGTGCTCTACTTACCTGGATTGCAGACACCTAAATAAGTATAGGGTTGTATAGGGAAAAAAAACACCTTGGTTACATTTTAAGGTAGTTATTTAAGTGTTTCTTATGGTGATGTTCTGAATGCCTATAAAAGTATGTATAGGAGTTTGATAAAAGGCTGTATGTACTGTTTTTTTTATTCTCAGTGAGGTGGGTGTATGCACGTATGTGTATTTTTTTTTTTACAAAATAAGATATGTCACAGAGGAGAACGTTGTGATCTTTCTAATCTTGCACGTATTTATTTATTTTACAGTTATACTGATGTTAAATTCACATGAGGTCATTCAGAAATGCATTTACTTCCTGTGCCTTTTGAACTATGTATGTGTCCACATAAATGCTTTTTTTGGTGGAAGACTTGGGGAGGAAAAAAGCATACAGGTTACATTGAACTTCAGCTCCTGATTTGTAGGCAGTATTATATCCTCTGGTTGAACCTGTTTTATTTTTCTATCTTTAGCCTAACTGAGCATTGAGGTCTCTCTCTTCCTCTCTGCGTTTACAGCTTATGTCCAGGGAAAGTCTTAATCCTCTCAGGCTGGATTTCCAAACCAAACTAACTGGTAGATGAGATCTACCTGGTGGCTGTGACTGCAGCATGAAGTCCACTCCTGAGAGGTAGAATGATTGAGGAGGACTTGTGCTCAGGGGTCTTGCTCTAGTGGTCACCGTGCTCTTCCTGGAAGCTGAGAGACCGTGAGCTTCCAGTGCCTGCATTATTCTGTTCTCAAGGACCATACCAGTTCTTAACCCATTAAAATGGCCAAGGAACACTCCATCTTTTTATGAGACTTGCAACCAAATCTTTCTACTTCTGAAAATGTACCTCACTCAGCTTTGTAAGTGAATGTAAAGTGCTAACCTCTTGGGGCAGAAAATTGGATCACTTGGCTTGGACTCCATTGCTGGCAATGGATACCTGAAGAACTGCTGGTGCAAAAGGGTTAATAAAGCTTTTTTTTTTATGGTCAGTTTGTCACTGGGTATTGTTCTTTGTTATGGGTGTATTGGATATAAGTCAATTACTAGCAGCTGGATTTCTGCAGTTCTTGTGTTTTTCCTTCAGTTGCATCTTCCCCACAGCAGTGTGGTGGAGTGTGTAATGAAACCCATCCTTTGGATTAAAGCACAGACATTGTTTTTTATAGTCCTTCAACAGACGTGTGACTATCATAAATGTCTGGGGTATGCCTGACTTATTTGTGCCTTAGCAAAGATTTATCACCCAGGACTGGAATAGATCTCACTGTTCAGGTTTGTAGGCATAGTGCTATTGGCATCAAAAATTGAATGAGAAATGCATTGGTCCTTAGCAGGAGCCTGAGAAGCAAAATGAGAGAATTCTTATTTATTTTCTTAGGCAAAATATCAGGGAGGGGGAAAGGAGTCACAAATTTTCCCTTGAATCTCAGGGTAGGAGAACAAGGAAATTTCATGGGACTTTAAAATTGTTCAACTGGACAAAGACTGACAGAATGTAGATCTACAAGACTAGGTCTAGAACAGCATCAGCCCTACATGCTGTGGTTGAGGGTGTGCTGTCAAGAGAAATAGCATATTGGTTCTTCTTTCTTATTTTTCTTGGTTGTTCTTCCTCACCAGCCTCCCACTGTTCTGCAGAGGAAGAAGAGACGTGTTCATCAGCCCTGTGTTGGTGTGTGAACCTCATGGCTAAAGCTGCTTCATGCTGTCCCGTCTCTGCAGCTGTGCAGGGCTGTGGCCCCTCGCTCTCTTTTCTAAGCAGGCTGCAGTGTTTGTTATATGTGCTTTTTTTATGAGAAAGTGAGTGTGAAGCACCTGAAGGCCATGTATGTGCTTGTGCTTCAGCTTCTACAATGTACTGTTGTACGCTCAACTGATTCCTGACTAAAGTCTCATTTGTACTCTCAGGAAGAGGAGGGGAAGTTGGAAGTCTAAAGAAATATCGTAGCCTGCAGAACTCTATTTTCTCTTGGCTAAAGGGCAGGGACTTGTGGCACCTGTTCCGAGTCACACATGCTGTCACTTTGGTGTGTGACAGAGCTGGGATGTCCTCACTGCCACGTTGGGCTGAGGCTCAGTTTGGCATAATATGGAATATGTCAGAAAAGGTGTGGTTTGATGGTATGGCCAAGCTGACTGAGGGCCTTGCTGCTGTTGTCAGGAATGTCTGGCTGCTGCCCGGTTTGCCCGTTTTCATGTTTTTAATACAGCCATGTTCATGAGTTGAAATGAGCTCATTGAAAATTGGCAAGTAACGGAGGGAGCCATGTGGCTGAGAGAAGGATAGTAGGATGCTAGAAGGACACGAAAGTGGAATAGTGTGCCTGACTTCCCAGCACTGGCTTAAGTTACATCACTCCTGTAAACGGGGCTACATCTGGTTGTATGTGCCATCCCCACACAGCTCTGGGTATTGATACACTTGATATTCAGGTACCCCAACTTCTCTGGACTGTTGAGGTGAGGTGTTCCCATGGATCACTGCACTTACCTTTTTTTCCGTAGTTGCCTGGTCACTTTTTAATCCTTCCTTCTGCTGCTGCTTCTGTTTTCTCAGCTTTTCCTCTCTGAACCTTTGAAGAAAGGAAATAAAGGGTGAGTTAAGCGCAGCATGCAGATGTGCTTTTGACACAGCATCAACGTCTCAATGTCTAACATTACATCTTACGCCACACCTTACATGTGACCAGGTAGGACCCTGGAGCCCAGGGGTTTGAGTACAGCTGTGCTGGAGTTTATTGCCGTGAAGGTGGTAAGAGCAAAGCGCTCACTGCAGTGGGTCCTACTCTTTCTGGAGTGATGAGTGGAAAAAGCTTTGACATGGAGATGTTGGACAGCTGTTCTCTGTTACAGACATGCTCTATACCACCTTCAGCAGGTAACTTAGGTGCTGCAGTTGACCTGGATGCTCCAGTTCTCACCAGTGCAACCAAATCTGTAATGCACCAGTGAGAATAGAAGGGTTTTGCACCCATGGAGCTGCACTTTGCCCAGATGGGCAGGTGGAGGCCAATACTGTTGAGTGGCTCCAGTTCTCTATGGAAAGGAAGTGCTGGGACAGAAATGGGCTCAACCTGTGGAACACTGCGGTGCTGAGGAACTGAACTCTTAACCTTGTGATCTTGAGGAAAACTTTAAATGCTCTTTGAAGCTTGGGGTTTTTCTTTAAGTTATTTGTTGGGTTTTTCTTTTTATTTCGGGGGTGTGGAGTGTGGTGTCAGGTTCTTCCCTGAGTTATTCTCCTCCATCCCCAGAGTAGAATAAATGTGTGTCGGGAAGAAGCACCACACCCTGTCTTCTAGAAACATTGTACTACACCATTTCTACGGAGTAAAGATGCACAAAAGCAAAGTAAGCAGGAGTCAAATACGTATCACTCCTCTCTCTGACTTTGAATCCTCATGCTATTCTGATTTGGCCGAGGAAGGCTTGATATAGTCATCAGTTCAGTTATCTTTGCTATTTGTGAGGGAAAATTCATGAGAGTAACTGGGCCAAAGGGAGTGTGTTTCATCTTGGAACCTAAATCGATTGTGGTACTTGGGTACTATTTAATGATACAAGTTAAGAGTTTTGTAAAAGAAAAGCTGGCATTGCTGACAAATGCCCTTATGTACTTACTGAAGTCTAGCAAAATATCAAGGCATGGCAGACTTTGTGTTAATTAGTGGAGTAATTTTCTATTTAATCAGTTTAGATATTGTTGCTGTAAATTGTCTTCTTAAAATGATGATTCTCATAATTGAGTCTATTTGTGTTTGTGGGTTTGGTGTTTTTTATTCTTCTAGATTTATCCCTTTTCTAATGTGGCTGTGGACTGCTGCTTGTTGATGAGGAGATGCAAATTCTGTTAATGTTGAACCCTTACAAAAGTAAAATGGGATGGATTGGTCACATGGGATTTCAGATTGTGGCTACAGTTTCCTGGATTGATTTGGCTCTTTTGACTGTAAATATTCAAAACCAGAAGCATTTTCCAGAAGAGGATCTTGCCTTACCTTGCCCTCCTTTCCTTTTTTATGTCTTTCTGAGCCTTTTCTAATTTTGATGGTGGGATTCCTTCCAGGTTGTCCAGTAAATCATTGAGCTGCTTTTCTATTACCTTCAGCATCTCTACTGTCTGCAGGTTTGTCTCATTGTCTCCAGTACAGTGGCAATAGACTTCCTGCACCTTCTTGTTCAGGTTTGTGAGTGTTTTGTCCTAGAAGTGAGAGGAGATATGGTGAGAGGCACAGCTGCATTCTGACCAGTCGAACAATAATATGTACCTCCAAAACCAAAGGAAATCAGTAAAGGAAACATTTTAATCCCTTCAACAAGACTCAATTACTTGTTTCCTTGTTGGCTTAGTAGCAATTCCTGAAACAGATGGCTGTACTGAGCCATTCTCCTGTTGGTCTCATCTCAGTTTTACAGTGACTTGTGACAGGCTGCAGCTGTCCAGGGGTCTTTGTGAGCCCTGCTGCATGGAGCAGACATGTTTGTCCCAGTTTGCTGCCTCAGCAGTGCCCCAAACCCGCCCTTGCTGTAGCTATAGCTTCATTGCTGGGAAATTGTGCTGATTGCTCCCCAGTGCAACCTACTGTCTGCTCTGTTCCCAGAGTGGATGTGGCTGCTGGAGAGGAGCCACTTACGCACGTGTGAATGTGCATTGCCTTGATCTCAACATATACCTGGTCATCAGCTTCGTGTTCTCCCGAAGAAAAGAGGTGAACTTTGAGCTTCAGATCTGCTACTCTCTCTTCTTCCTTGGCGACGGAGGATCGGAGGGTGTTTACCTGCTGTTTCAGCTCTGCTAACTCCTTCTCCCTAGGCCAGAAGAGAGAGGAGGTTCTATATTTGGAAAGGGCATCTCTGCAACACCGGGCTCCTCTGCTCTCCTCAGCCTGGGCCTGTCCCTGCTGCCGCCGGCAGATGGAGGTAACACTGCAGCCATTTCTGGGAACTCAGAACTCTGGGAACAGCCCTGAGAGCAGAGGGAGCTTCTGTTTTTTTCTGGAAAAATAGTTGCAGTGCTGGTGTGAGGGAGGAAAAAAGTATCTTAGCTAAACTAAGATTTTTTTCAATAGTCAATGAGTGATCCAGATTACCCCCAAAAACTTTCACAAGGGGATAAGTTACACTTTAAATGGGAATATGTGTGTCTAGCTGCCGTTGTAGTAGTATATTACAATGACACTTGGATTTCCTGCTTTCCTCTTCTAGAGAGGTTTTGCACTGAGTTGTTGTAGGTGTTGGTCTGGATCACTCCAGGAGTTGCCTTGTTTCTTCCTTTAGTCTTCCTTTACGAGAATTACACAATGCTTCTAATATCCACTCCAGGAGCTAAATGCATCAGTTCCCTAGCCTGTGCCTTGAGGACTAAGGAATTAGGCCTAAGCTCAAGCCTTTTCTCCTAAATTAAACATACATGACATACTTCCTTAGGAGCTCACAAGCAAGACTCCCAGCTGTGTGCTGTGTGAACAGCATTACATGTGGTCTGCAGTGTTTCAGCCCAAGTGTGAGGTACCAGGGGGGAGAAGAGGGATTGCTGATGTTTGAAAGCTGGGACATAGAGACCCCTTCCTCTCACTTGCAGGATCACACTTACATGCTTTCGTGTGTGGTGATGAAAGTGTGTTGGAACTTGTTCCAACTTGCCTCAACATCCTGGGATTTCTGGATGAAGGATATGTTCTCATCTTGCATCTCCATGAAAGTAACCAGTAGTTGTTCGGGATGAGTAAAATACAACTCAGGCTCCTGAAGTGGAAAACACATGTGGTAAGTGTTCTTCCTTCTCTACTTTTCCATTGACTGACATGGAGGTTGAACAGCCTTGTCTGTTCAAATACTCTTCCATCTAGGGAGATCCATGACTATCCATGTCAGTGTCTCCCACCTCCCTGCCTGAGTAGCTCACCCCAAAACAAGTTGTGTTTGTTGGGTAAAAAGTGATTCAAACGTCTGTAAATGGGAAACTTCAATTTCAGACATAAACCAGTAACTTCGCTAATCTAAAAATCTTCTGTTACATAATGTCATATCTCCTTGGGAGATGACAAGCTTAGAGATGATGGCAGGTTTTTGGAAGCTGGAGGAGGAAAGTGAAACTAAAGTATTTGTAATATGTGTTGCCAAAACATGAACATTTATGACTGCATAAGCATACGTTTATAACTTGTGGCTACAGTTACTCCGCAGTACCATAACTAATGGTTAGAAGGTGAGGGAAATTAGTAATATCAATAAATGACACAGGACAAAGAGAATATTTCAACATAAGGCTTCTGACCTCATCTTCATCAGAGCTGATTTCTCTTTCTGCATCATCCAACGAACTTCTGAAAAAGTATTTCATGTATTAGGGTATTTGAGAAATGATAGCTTAGAGAATCCCAGGTTCACACAAACAGGCCATGAGCAAGCTGAGCTGCCTTTTGTGCTGCTCCAGGCTGTGCTGGCCAGTGGGACTGGGATGTGACACATGAGCCTGAACTGATGGTGTTGATCCAAATGCCTTGAAACTTGCTGGGAGGCTTTGACTCTCAGGCAATGACAAGGCAAAGGCAAGAGCCATACTAAAAAGGCTCAGGTGGCAACAGCACAAGTGTAGAAAAGGCCTTGAGCTCTTTGTGAGACGTGATACTGCTCCTAAATGACATGGTGCAGTCACCCTGGGGAGTCTGCAGGTTTACCTGCCCTGAGAAAAAGTTGTTGAGTAATTCTTCCTCTGCACAGGATCTGGAAGAAGGGACAAGAGGCACTTGGCTGCTCTTGGAAGCCCAGCCTGTTCATCACATCCACTTGCACCTGTCACCCTGTACCATGAAGGGCTTAAAATTTCTGTTTGCATCATCTTAGTGCTAGCTCCACTTGGGGCAGGGCTCTCAGCAGAGGATTTGAGGACAGAGCTCTGTTGGAGTAGGCACATAGGTACTGATTTGCACACCTCATGGCTTTTTACTGGTATTTTGATTTATTCCAAGAGGCCCCAGATCTGAGTATGCCCACAGCAAAGGAGAGGAGTAGGATTCCCCACTGCTGACTCCCAGTCAGCTGAGTGCTCTCTACAGTGATTAAGTCTGCTGTTTGCATTGTCTTACACTTACAGTTCTCTTGACAAAAGAGGCTTCAGGAAGCGTTTGAGCTGTGACCTCATATCATGTGACCCAAAATCCAAATGTTCTGAAGACAGCAGGGAAGTTGGCAGATCTGTAAAACTGGTGTTATGGGCAGTGTTTGTCAGACCCTGGTCTGGAGACAAGAGGAGACGTATTTAGAGCCTGGGACTGTCCCAGAGATGAGCAGGCAGCACTTCTCTGGCACTCATTCCACCCTGCACAGACAAGAGGTGAGGCAATTCCTTCATTACCTCTGGATTTTATTTTCAAATCCTTTCCCTTTGTGTGCTTTTTTCTGTGTTCCTCCTGCCACTCTTTTGGAGATAGCTGATAGAGGATGTCCCTGTACATCTTGTACTCCTGCAGAGTATCCTCAATTCTGGATATATCACTGGGTTGAGAGAAGTGGATGAAGTATATCAGCAGGGAGGAAAGCCCCTGTTTGAACATATCGTTCTCACTCTTGATATTCAGCTTTACCCAGAGAAGGGATGAGAGGGCACATGTTTTCATGGGCATGCAAAGCCCTGCATGCTCTCTGTTGTTCCTCATGTGGAAGTACTCTGGCCATATCTCTGTGGCCCAGACCGTTGGTATTTGCTAATTTTGGAATTTTCACTTGAAAGAAAGAGAAATTTTGCCAGCTCAACTCATAATGGTAATTCTAGTTATTTCTTTTTTCTTTCTCCATTAAAATGCATTATGTACTTAGTTTTGTTTGGTTTTTAATCTGATACTAGACTTTTGGTTTTGGAATATTTATACTTCTTAAAAATGTGATTAAAATCTAGTAGAGTTGTTTTGAAAACAAAGCCAGCGTATGGAAAACAAAATCCAAAACATTATGACTCTTAAAATGGAACAGTGTTAGAAATCTTTCACCCTCAAGGACTGTGAAGGTACAGCCCTGTAGGGGCTGTTAAAGGCCAGACAGGAGCAACTGTTACCTTTTAACCTTCTTTATTTGGGAAGTGATTGCCCGGATCTCTGTTACTTTCTTTGTCTTTGCTAAGGTTTCTTCTTTGGCCCTAGGAAAGAATGCATAAATATAAGCTATTAAACAATTTGGTAGTGAATTGAGGTACATATGAAACAGCAAAAAAGGTGTGATACAAGCACTAGAAATCTGTATTATAGATGTATCCCAGGTGGT
Source organism: Pitta sordida (assembly GCA_013390025.1). Taxonomy (NCBI): domain Eukaryota; kingdom Metazoa; phylum Chordata; class Aves; order Passeriformes; family Pittidae; genus Pitta; species Pitta sordida. The sequence goes on from WEKX01017108.1 coordinate 112,175, forward strand.
GCTTGGCTCCTGCCTGAAGGCCCTGCTGCTCTTAGCAAGGAGTATTGGATCTGAATGTTAAGGAATCCTTAATTTGGCTGCTGCTGAACATCATTTGCTGCTCTGTCCTTGTGATACCTGTAATGGGCCAAACTGCTCAACTTTCTTCACTGAGAGATTGTTCCTACTGGGAGGGGTTGGGCAGAGGCATCTGCCTGTAGTAAGGGTTTTATGAGAAGAATGGAAGTGGTGGGGCCAGCAGCAGGTTCCTTGCTGCCACCAGTTCAAGAGCCTTTGCAATGAGGGTATTCCCTGGTTTTTGTTCTTTTCCTATCTTTTATGGAATGTGTGGGTAGAAAACCGCCAGGACTGTAACTCTGAGGAAATCAGAGCGTTTCATAGCCAAAAACCTGCAGGGAGGTCAAGCAGAAAATCTCCTGTGACCACACAGGTGGTCCCTTCAATGTTCCTTACATTTTCAAGGCTTGGAAGGAGTTAATATGGTTTTCCTTCAGGAACTCCTCAAACATGGCAGCATCCTTCTCCATCCTTTTCTCAGCCTTTTCCAGTTTTTTTTCCTCTTTCTTTGCAATGTTCTCCATCTTTTTAATCTCGTCTCGCTTTACTGCCATGGCGTACTGAAATGAACCCAAGGCAACACAATCACAGTGGTTGGTTGGTTTTAAAGGTCCATTGGTCCAGCTTTTTTCTTGGTTATTCTATTACCTCATAGTTGTAAGAGAGAGGGTAAGGATTTCAAATCTAGGTGTAGTGCAAATGAGGCACATAGAGGCCAGGGGTTATTTCAGAAGGAATGTGACAAAGAAGCAGTGAAACTAAAGACAGAATCCAGAACTCCCAGCACTGCATTAACTCCTGGTTGACAAAGATTAATTCAATTGTGTTACAGCACAATAGAAGAGATGAACAATGAGGATATTCCACCACAGTTACTCCATTCCCTTATTTTGAGTTCAGAATGGCTCACAGCGACAATTTATGTATAGGACAGCAGGAGTCAAAAGGTCAGTGCACCTCACTAATGAAATAGTTGCATGGTGGCTACAGAATCATGGGAATGATGTACATTCCTTTATTTCTTGTTGGGGGATTGCTGGGCTACAGATTATGAGTGCCTGTAACATGGGACTTGGACATTCAGTCCATGGGGTCTGATGTGTGCCTCCTTGGAAAGACCTCCAAACTTCAGGGGGAAAAACACCAAAACAAAGCGATGCAGGGAAGAGTAATTAAATGAACAGAAAGTAACATTCTAAAAGCTACGTACCTCAAGAAAAAATATCTCTCTTCTGTCATTTATGTAACCATGGAAAGTCTCCCTTTCTACTGCGTAATCTGAAATTAGAATGTAAAGTTACTTAGACTAGAGGGGGAAATATGGCCAAGGCAAAACACAGTGAGTATGTGGGTGCTGTAAGCATGGATCTGGTTGGCCCTGGAGTCAACAATATTGATCGTTGTATTACAGTTTTAACCTTGTTTAGGATCAGTTTCATATGGGCTTTCATGGAGTAAAACCAGGTAGGATAGAGTTGATAATAGGTCCCTGTCCTCTAGACAATAATGGCAAGGCTACTGCTCGTGTCAGAGGCAGAAAATTTAGTCCTGTATCCATTAAAATCCAACCTTAGGTCAGCTTAGTAGAAATGTTTCCATGATATAAAGGTTCTGCAAGCTCAGCCAGCTCCCAGTTGATTCTAAGAGCTCCCAGCTACTGCAAAGGATGGTGGAACCCAAGCAACTGTATAGGAGGTGGCATGAGCTCTGTGTGTAAATAAATGAGATGGAGATAGCTCAGTCACACAGAGATTGGCAAGATGCAGCCAACTATTGTGTTTGCATGACCTCATCAAAATCATTCAGAGCCAGCTGCTCCTCCCATCCCCTCTTTGGTCTTTGCTTCAGGCTGAGCAGCACCACTGCAGAGACTGTGACTATTCTTCACCTTTTTGCATGCCTAACTTCCGTGAGAGAATCTCCTGAAGAGTTTTCAGTCTCTCTTGACTTGTTGCTGGTTTTCTCTTCTCCTCTTCCTCCTCCTTTTTCAGAGCTTTCCTCAACTCACTCTTTGCTTTTATTTTAGTGGAGTAAGTAGTTTTCTCATGGACTTTCAAGGTCTTCATTCTTTCATGTTCCTGTGAGAAGTCAGATACATGGACAGTTTGATTGTGTGCTTTATTTACTGTGGTTTTTAACGACATGAGATTAATAGTCTAGAAATTTGTGGACTGCTGATGCCCTGCTGATGCAGGTTTTCCTGCTTTATCTAACTAATCCCAGTGATATTCTCTCTTGAGGCAACTGAAACACTAAATTTCTTAGCATTTGTGCTCATTAGTTGTTGATTTGTATTCTGCATACATCCACCAGCTGTGCCAATTTGTACCTACTCAGTGTCCTCATTTTTCCTTCCTGGATTATTCTTTTGAGTGAATGGAAATTTTCTGAGATTCATCCTCTAAGTCACCTAGTTCAAGAGAACAACAGGACAGCTCACGCTTAACCAAATCAGTCCGGCTTTCACAAAGGCATGTAAACCATCAGGTTCAGATTGAGAGGATCTATTCAAACCCACTCCAGAGCTTTCTGGGGGGTAAGAGGTTGTTCCTGCTCGGTGCTTTTACATGGACTGAAGTGTGATTCATTGCTGTCTACATTTTGGGCGTGGGTTACACTGAGGACATCCCTCAGCAGACATTCTTAGTGCATTTCTTCGTAATATCTTCCCCGTACTTATATAGTGACCTTCAACTCAAAAAAAATCTAGACTGTATCAGTCATAAGCGTGAAGTGAGGAGACCTTGCTCAAGCTTTTTAGGACCCCTCCCATTGTGCTTTAGAAACAAAACCCTTTTGCTTCCTTCCACGCTACTGCTGGGCTGTGCGACCACGTGCGGCAATCAGACCTCTCAGAGATCAGAGAATCACAAAATGGTGTGGGTTGGAAGGGACCTTAAAGATTTACTTCCTTCCATTAGACCAGGTTGCTCAAAGCCCCAACCAACTTGGCCTTGGACACTTCCAGATATGGGGCATCCACAAGCTTCTCTGAGCAACCATGCCTCAGTGTGCTCTGAGTAAAGAATTTCTTCCTAACGCCCGATCTAAATGTCTTTTAGTTTTAAACCATTCCCTGTTGTTCTACCACTGTCTGCTCATGTAAATGTTGCTGTTCTTTTATTTTTTTGGAGTACCCTCTAAGTACTGCGAGGTCACAGTCAGGTCTCTCTTTTCCAGGCTGAACATCCCCAGCTTTCTCATGAAAAGATCTTCTGATTTTGGTATTCTATTGCTTGGTTGACTACCCTAGTAATTGCTAGTAATACATTGTCCTAAAGCATGTATACGTACTGCCTTTGCCTTTTTTCTCTCCTTGTCCCTTATTGGAAATATTTCGATATCTGGTGGGATTGTAAATGGATTTTTCATTGGGTTTTCTTCATCCTCTTTTGGGCTTTCTGAAAAAAAGAATGGATAAGTATGTAGAAGATTGTGAAGCAGAGTATCAGGGCTGAGTGCAAAGGGTGTCAATCAATTGGGACCTGCCAGTAACAGATGTGGTAAATTTTACAGCAGTGTTAGGCCTAGAGGCTTTCTGGATCTTAATCACTGAACCTTTAGTGTCTGTAGGAACTAACAAAAACTTTCACTGAACTGGAAAACATTTGTGTTCTGACCCCCAAAAGGAGACCTTCATCCCTGGCTTATGCAAAAGCTGTGAAAAACACAATCCTCCTTACACAAACACTGATGGGAAAGCAACAACAAAACGATTTGGAGGTAACAAGCAACCCAAGTCTCTTGCCTCTTTTTCCACCTAGTCATTAGTTCTGATCCACACCCATGCTTTTTCATCCTCCTTTCACTAGTTCACAAGCTAATGTTTTTATTCCTTGAAGCTCTTACCAGTAATTGCTTCCACATCGTGGATTTCCTGTGATAAGGTCAAATGATTGTTGGACACCACAGACACATTATCTGGAACTCCACTGCGTTTCATTTTAGGTTGGCAAACTGGTGAAGGTTAGTTTTTTGTTTCTATGACTCCAGTCCCTTTTTGTAGTTTTTGCTATGGGTCCTAAGGGAAAAGACATAATTGGAAGGATCTCACAAAGAACAGATAGGCCATTGTTAAAGTTATCCTTTAATTGCCAAAGAACATGAGCTGGGCCCCGTTCAATGGATGCATTCTGCTGCTGGCACCATTCCTGATGTGCACTGGTATAAGACACCACAGAATATATCCTCTTCCTCTTGCACTAGTTTTAAGGCTATTTTAAAACATCACTTTTTTCTCTAAACAGCCTCCAGTTTTTATGTATATTGAGCTAAACTCATCTGGCCTAATTTCCATGTACATCCTGGGTACTTTGTGTTTCCTATTGGCTGTGTCTCTGCAGCTGCCCAATTAGTGTCTTATTCTTTGGAGGTGTCAAGCTTTCAGTGATGAGCCACAGGCTGAGGGAAAATTCGGGCTGTTTGAATAAATCCCAAATGTTTTCTCTCTCCTTCTCAGTTCTTGAAGTACCTTTTGCAAATGCCCCCTTGACTGGTTGCTTAGATTTCAAGCTTCTCTGAGCTTTGCTTAATGTCAGGGGTTATTTTTCTCCAGGGGTCTCTCATCTACGTTCTGGAACAACATCACCATCAGGGCAGGGGTGGGAAGGCAGTCAAATACCTGAAGTATTTGGTTGAATACGGATTTTGAAACCCGCAGAGCAGTTGCAATGAGACTGAAAAGCAGGACTAGATAGAAGATACTGGCATATGGAAAATAATTGGCAGTGGAAACCTCAAAGATAAAAATTGCTTTATAATACAGTTTTAGCTAAATATTGGAAAGTGTTTCTATGATGAACTTATAAATATTCATTTTATTAAGGTATTTTTTGTTTGAGATTTTGGGGTTTTTTTGATAGGTTGTTTGCACATCATTTTAGAAATAATGCCTAAAGCTACAGAAGCACTAGCTGTGCTAATTATCATTATTAACCTCAATAATGCAAATAAAAAAGCTTCATTTCTAGAATCATTTGGCATATATTTCACTGCTTCTGATGTTTTTATGTTCCAGTAGCTACTATACTAGTGCCCAGTAGTATGTGAATCAATAGATAAGGGATTCATGGTTTTAATTTACCAAAACCTTTATTCAGCGCTTTTCCCTCGCATTAAGCTGCTGTCAAGAAAAAAAAAAAAGACAAAAAAAGACAGAGTAAACGTGCAGGCAGCCAGTTCTAGAACATAATAAAAATAATGCAACAATTCCATCCGCCATGTTCCAAAAGAACTGGGTGAGTGTATGCTTTATACACTGAGATGATTTGGGTGACACCATCGCTTGCAGAGGAGGTGGTGTCACACAGGTCGGTCCCTGACAGAGTCCTCTGTACCCCCCTGGCCCATGGAGGAGCGGCAGGTCAGTGCGTGTCATTTCCCGCTGACACACGCCAGCACCTCCGCTCGTCCCAGCGAGACACTGTGTCGGGTGTCACAAACAGGGAAGAAGTTGCTGTCATTGTCCTCTCCCGCGCATTTTCGGTTTCTCACCCAAAGCAGAGCTCCTGCGGGCTCCTCTCCGCGGGCAGCCGTGCTCGGAGCGGGGCCGGACCCGGAGCGGGACAGCGGCTCAGCCGCCTCTGTTTGCGGCTCCATGGAAACCTGCGCTCCCGTTGCCTTGCGGCAGCTCAGAGGCACGGGAGGCATCATGGAATCATTGAACGGTTTGGGCTGGAAAGGACCTTAAAGATCCCTTTAAAGTTAAAGTTCCAAAACACCTTCCAGTAGCCCAGTTTTCTCAAAGCCTTGGACACTCCCAGGATGTGGCTGCAGTGCAGCCACAAGGGCAAGTGTCCTGAGCAGACAGCTCGCTGCAGTTCAAATGAGGTAGTGGTTTAAGCTTCCTTAGAAAAGGAAGAAAACAGCGTTGTGAGAGGTCTGCCTGGCTTGCTGGGTTCATCTCAGGACGAATTTGTTCATTGAAAGGGTGGTCAGGCACTGGCATGGCCTGTCCAGGGAGTCGCTGTCCCTGGAAATGGTCAACATGGAACTTGGTGCTGTGGTTTATTTGGCATAATGGTGTTTGGTCAGAGGCTGGATTAAATGAGCTTGAAGGTCCTTTTCAACCTTAATGATACTGTGATCCTATTCTATAATTATTTCAATCCCTGTAGCCCAGGAACTGAGTATTTAACCCCATGTCCGTAAGAAGAGGATTGAGGAAATGGGAGCTGGAGCCCCTGGTTGTAGAAATGTCTGTAATTTATAATTTCCTAGCCACGGCCTTGGTCTCTCTGTAACATGTGAACAACCACATCTTGGAGACTATGTGTGGTATAGGTGAATGAACTGTCATTTACTGGAGGTTCTCCAAGTCAATAGTGCTATAGAACCCCAAATACCACCTTCTGAAATATTATGTAATTCTAAAGATGATTTGATACAATATCAGCTGAAAAGAAGTAAAACATTCACCAAGGAAAAAAAAATCCTTAAATCCGCTTATTTACTCTCTTGTTTCTGAGAAGACCAAATTGGTTCCAAATGGACTGTGTTCTTCTTTAGACCCTTTAGAATCTCTATTAATAAAATTTCAGCTTTCAGAAACAGCAACTTCTTTCATTTACTGATAGGTTTTCAAACAGCTTTCTCTGTCTAAATAACTCATGCAATAAATAGCGTGAATTTCTGTAAGTGTAAACTCCCATTTGATTGTGATAGTTCTTTCCTGTAATGGCTAATTATCAAGAGATTGAATTCAGGCAACAGAAGGAAAATGCTTATAGAGAAAGAAATTTTTCTTTATTCTGCACATGAATGCTTTGATTTTTAGCAGTGATGCAGAAAACCATAGTGCTATCTTTAGTATGCTTTGGGAAATTTCCCGAATGTATTGAGGAATACGTATATATAAAAAATGACACTATTGAACAATTTCTATTACCAAAAAAAATAATTCAGGAGTAAATTTTACTAAAGATGCATTTTTCTGATGGCATAATATGAAATGATCTTTGTTAAGAAAAACCAATTTATTATAGAATTGCAAACTTGCGTCACGGAAATAGATAACAGAAACTGAATGCATTTGAACAGCTCTGCCTCTGCCTGGCATAATCTCTATATCAATGAATTATACATTTGTATACCCACTGCTCTGTTCTGAACTATCCTCGCTAACCACTTATTTCCCAGAAGTGGAGCAGAGCTTATTTAAATGCACGGATGTATTTTGTGAATTCTTAGAAATGTAGAAGCTCTTCATAGCTTGGGTTCATCGTTTGTGTCCCACACATGCCATTTCCTTGAGGGCAAAAAAGTTTTTAAGGCCAGAAGGACATCTGGGGTCTATTCTTAGCCCTCATTTACTTGGTTAATGAATGGAATAAATAGCATGTGCAACATCATGGGAAAATCTGCCTGCTGGCACAGGCTGTGCAGCTGACCAGTCCTGCAGCTCCTTAAAGGTTTCTGAGTTCTGTAATGCCAGTTTAGGGCACCCCAGTTTTTTTAATTACTAAATGTTGGACAGTGCTTCCTTGGTGCCCGCCTGAGAAAGGCAGTCGGCATGGTAAGAATGGCAGGTGGCTGCTTATGTTTCTACCAGGAAATCTGAGATCTGGGGACTTCTAGACGGTGATTTTTTTAGGACACAATATTAGGATTTCAAGTTCCCATAATTTCTTTTCTCCATTTTTTCCTGAAGGGGCTACTTGTCTTCTCCATTCAGTCACCCCTTTGGCATGCAGGGGTCACCCTACCACAGGGGTGCTGTGAGGGTTAATTAGTGTTGGTAAAACATTTTGAAATGGCTGGTTGAGAAATGCTGACAGAGATGAAAGCTGAATAAGTATCTAGATAAATAAATATTCCTTTGTAGTCTTATCATTACGGGAAGCTCCCTGTGTACCCAGGATGCTGCACAGGTCACTGAGCAATCATCTCCCCATTGCCTGGAGTCTTCTCAAGGGGACTAATTTATTTCAGTATTTCACTTTAGTTTCTTTGATGTGAACCACAATATGTACCACAGAGAGGGAAAAGCCTGGCACGAACTAGCAAACATCATGGAAATATCAAAGGGATTGGCAGCATTTTCTTTCCCTGAAGCTCTTATTCTGCTCTTTCCTGGTGAGTGCAACTGTAGAACCTGGAGAACCCCAGGAGGAAGAAGGAAAAGTTGAAGCCTATTTCCTTGGTTAGAGACAAGGAAGGAGGAGGCATCCTCCAAGTGAGTGTCCACATGACACCCTTCTACAAGAGCTCTGCTGAAGGCAGTGCAAGCATTCTCTGCTGACTGTTCAGTGTGGTCTCTGGTGAGATGTCAGGAGAGGTTTTTCTGCTGCTGGCTCTGTTTGGGACACTGTTCTCTTACCTTTCTCTTGCCTGAGGGGAAGTGGATGGTTCTGGAGATCCCATAGGAATATGCAGCTGCTCTTACACTTTTGAGTTCTGTGCATGCTGCTGAGCTCTGTAGGGAGGCTGGAAGTGGGAGAAAGTAATCATGTAGTTCTTCTCCATTTGTACTTTATTCACAGTATAAATCCTTGCATCAGCATCACAACTCAATAAAGCTGCCAAAAGAAACAGTACTGGAGACTATATCCATCCCATCTGCTCACAGCATGTCTCCCTGCAGATCACCTCCCTTCCCAGCACCAGATCATTGTGAAGGTCAAGCTCAATGTCCACACACGTTGGTTGCTGCATGATCACAGCAAATCCAGGGTCTCCCGACAGCAACAGGGGTTTCTCCTGAGGTCAAAGGCCGCAGGGAATTGCTGGCCTGATGGAAGAAGGACCACTATGGCTTGGGGTGGAGCCATCCCAAACCAGGTGAACAGCTATTGCAGAAGGTGAGCAGGACACCTCCCAAGGACAGCAAAGCTGTGGTACCCAAGTGCTATGGCCTCATGGGATATAACCACTGGTCCTGCTGTTTATTCTCTGCTCCTTCCAGCTGAAGCTTACTTCCAGGAAGGATTTCTATCTCAATGGAAAATTTTCGAGCTGGAAAACTGTCCCCGGTAACCTTTGCATGGCCAGAGGCAGCCACGAGATGGCAGCGGTCTTGTATTGCCGGATCGGGTGTTTGGCCGTCCCGGGTTTCCCACTCTCGCATCTCCAGGCCCCTTTGACCTTATAGATGAGACCTCTGGGCTTGACGAGCACCAGGACGGTGCCAGAATGATACCATTGGGGATGGACCTCTAGAGGCCTCTAGTCCAACCTCCTGCTCAAATCAGCAATAACTCTAAAGTCGTATTAGGCTGCTCAAGGTCTTGCCTAGCTCTTTGAAAACCTCTGAGGACTGAGATTTCATAAAGTCTCTGGACACTTGACGGTGAGATTTGTGATGCTGCGCCTGGGCTCAATGAGGTGGCCCCACTGTTTTGCTCTGATAAGAATACAAGAAAAGTGTATATTTGCAATTTCAAGGCCACTTCTGAATAACCACTTAGACCTGATCCCCAACTGAAAACTGTAATTAGTTCCAGATTTCCCTCAGAGCTCCGTACTTTTGGGACCTAGGAGTCTGCACTTGGCTCATTGTAAAGAGAGTGACAATGATGCAGGCAAGGACACTTTCCTAAGCTAGACTATAAATCCAGGTTATTTGCAGGGACAAATGGTCCAGGAACCTGAGGCTTTAACTTCATGATTTTGCATTGAGCTCTTGAGGCACAGTTCCAGCCCTTTTTCTGGCCCTTGCTTTGTGACAAAACTTCAGCTGCTGTGACTGCATGGGATCTGATCCAGCTGAAAAATACCCTGCCTGAGGAAAAGATCCTTTTTCATTATGATCACTGAGGAAGAGGGACGCATGGGCTCAGGGGACCTGGAATTTCCCCTTTCAATGACAGCCTGTGCTTTGATCATCTTAGGAAGATAATGAAACTGCAACTGCTAAAATGGGCTGATCCTGCAGGTTTTGCACACAGATTTCATTCAGCAGTGGCTTATGGAGCAGAGCAAAAAGGATTAATAAAGTAAAGTTGTGGGTTGAGCTGCAAAAGGAAGCACATGCCTCATGGCTCCAAACTTTCTGCTCATGTGGAATGGATTAAAGATAAAAACAACCCTGCTATGTGCTTTCCTCCTGAGCTGTTTTGATCCTATCTTCTTCTCTAGAGAAGCTTGTACAGGAACTATTATCTGTAACTCAAAACTCTAGCTCATATTCCCAGGGTAGCTCATGGGATCCACTTCTCCTTGCCAGAGAATGAGGCATCACTGAGTACCAGCTGCAGTGGTTCAGGAATGTTTAATGCCAGCCTGGCTGTTTCTTGCAGGATCTGCCTATTCGCTTCTCTATTTTAAGTATGAAATACTGGGACACATAGAAACAAAGTGACACTGCTGGGCAGTGGATCTCTGGTGGGACAAGCACCATATCCACATTTTGTGGTTTTTTAGCTGGAATCTTGGACAGCACAAACATGCTTCCCATGTGACAACAGCTTTATTACTTAGAAATGCTTAGAAATTCTCGATCCCGTACATATTCTTTTGGCTGTACCTGTGTGAATGACCGCTGTTCTCCCCACCAGGATGTCAGCAGACCCTGTAGCTTGTTTTCCATTGAAATGTCTCCTCTTGGGTAAATATTACATCTGGGGTTGCTTTACCAGTGGCTTTCCTACCTGGATTTTGTACAACAGGTCAATGCCCTGCTCGGAGATAAGAGAAATACCTGCTGCTAGTGCTGTTTGCTGCTGTGAAACACCACCCTGCTTTTCCCTCATCAGCTTCTCCTCCAAAGGCTTTTGAATGTTGGCTAGGTCCTGGAAGTTTTTGCAAATTAAGGGAAATTTAAGACATTTTGTTGAATGTTTGGACAGAGTAGAAGGACTTGTTTATTGCAACAGACATGACTTGTAAATTATTCATCTGTGTGTAATTGAAACACTCAGATCCTCAAAGGTCATGTTACAAAGAGTGAGGTGAAGGATCACCGAGCTTCCAGCAAAACAGGAAGGTTAACAGGTTCCTGAGGAACCCTTCTCCATCCACCTGCATCTGCTCTATGACACTGCCTGTTTGTGGAAGGAAACTGAATTTTTAGAGAGAAGCCATACAGAAACACTTGTCTGGGAGGGGGAGAGGACATCTGCAAAGTGTCTTCCTCAGTCAGTTTTCCCTCCAGTGGGAAACACAGATTTGCAGCCTATTGCAGTGAAACATGTACATGATCTGTGGGTACGTACTGAGTGTCGGCACACAACAGGCTCTGGCCTCTGTGAAATGGAGAAGGATCTTCCAAAGACCAAGAGGGACCAGAATAGCTGGCTTAGCAGAAAGGATGCCAGAAGTTCTACTCAGCAGTTCTGTCTTCAGACAACACCAGACTTCAACAGATTAAAAAGAGCAGATGCTAGCTGGAACATGAATTGGAACAACTGTCATCTTTTTTCTGCTCTTAAATCTGTGTTCTAGTTCCTTCACTCCAGGTTTGGAGAGAGAAAGAGTTAACCCTTCAGCTGGCTTACTATTTTGTTAGGTACAGCATGTCCTTAGAAGAGAGCGTGATGAAACTTGTAAGAATAGGTTTGGATCCAGTTTGTTTTCTGGTAAAAACAATTCCCTGTGTAATAATGCAGAACCATCATCACAAAAACCTTTCTTCTCACCATGTTGTCAGTAAAGTGATCTTGCTTAACTTTCAGAGACCATGTAGCAGTGCTGGGCACAAGGCCAGCTGCTGTTTCCCCCTGTATGTATTGTATTAAGGGGACACCTCTTTGTGAACCTGTGCTCATTTTTTCCCCTGAGCCCATATTCCTTCTCATTAGACTTGATGTATGACCTATAGAAAGTGCAAAGAGCTCGGCTGACATCTGATATGCTTATAAATAGCCTGTCTGTCCTGCTGTGGTTCTGTAGCTATCCCAATGGGAGCAAACACTTGGTGTATTGCACTCTTCTTGGAACTGGGATGCTATTGAAGACTTTTCTCTAAAGCATCCAGATTTGGACTCTGCTAGAAGCTGGGTACTTGACTGCAGACACCACTGGTCTGTTCCACATTGGTAGGTCCTTGGTCTTGTCCTATTCTTGAGTGATCAGGCAAAGGCAAGCAATGATGTTCTTCCACGGTTCTCTGCTCCACTCACCTGCCATGGGCAGAGGCTCCCTTGGCACAATTACAAGCCCTTATTTTCTACTACTTTTCTCACTCTCCATCACTGGGCTCCTGTTACTCCCTTCATTCCCACACCCTCAGTTTCCTCCCTCTCCATCAGAACTGGATCCTGTTTCCTGAATGGGCTCAACGACTCCAACACAGTTCTGGCAGTCCTCATTGAGATGTGTCCTGTGATGCTTTCCTGAGCACTGGTGCTCCCATCTAAACACAACAGGCTCTGGCTTCCAGTGGATCAGGAGTGTAACCCTTAACCCCGTTTTATTTTGCTGGCCTCTTTGCGTGATAACTGTTGTAATTTCCCACATCTTATTTCCACTGAATGAGGCACAGAATGAGTCTCAAATTTGGCTCCCAAAGAGATTGCCAGAGAGAGATGAATTTAGGCAGGAGATCTGTGGAGGATTAGGGGGCTGATTGTGATATTAAAGATTATCCCTGACTCATTTTCTTACACGTCTGATGCAAGAAGTGAGTCAGAATCACTCCAACACAGTTTGACCTGACAGATACAGCTGGCAGAAAGCTCAGTGGCAGCATGAGAAGCTCACACTGTTTTGCAAATGGAATAAAGTTCATTTAACACAGCAGAGCTGTATTTGCTGTTAACTCAAAGGCCTCTCACCTGAAAACAACCTGCAGATCTCTTACCCCATCACTGCTGCAGGTGGAAGTAGCTCCTGAGAGGGCCACCCTTGGTGGAAGAGGCAGGTATTTCTGCCAGGTGCCCCTTTCCAAAGGCAGTGCAAAGGTCCTTTTTCTGTGATGCTGAGTTCATCACACTTGGGACGTTCACAGTCCTCAGCCCCTTTTTGGGTAGCCAGGATCCTGCCTAAATGTATGCTCTCCCTCTTCTGGGCTGTCATTCTCAGCAGTGCTGCCAATACTGGTCTAATGTAACTTGGGTTTTTTGGCTGCTTCTCCTCCCTAGGTGCATATGGAAAATCGTTCTTTTCCCCGAGCTCAGCTGCAGGCAGGCATCTCCTGAGACTGGTGGCTCAGGCAAGCAGCTCCTTCTGACTCCGTTCTCATTGTGCTGAGCTCTCAGTGCCGGTCTTCTTTCTTTTATCTTGTCAGCTACTGGCAACCACAGATGAATGGCTCACACACTGACTGGTGGCTGATTTTTAGATGTTTACAGGTTAGGAGAGGAAGTTAATGGAAACTTATTTCTCAGTTATTTGCCTTCCATGATCTACCAGCATCTCTCCAGCTCAGCACACACCCCAATTTCACTGCCCTCCAAGTCTCTGCTGTGCTTTGCTTCCTGTCCTGTTTTCCTGCTCAGGCAGGCTCTGCTTCAGGCTCTGTCCATTTTCTTCCAACAGGAGACAAACTGCTCCTACAACCCCCATTCTGCAGGGCTGTCCCCCATGCTGAATATAGGTCTCCCCTGAGGGAGCTGTTCCCTCACCATCCACTAGAGAAGTGTTTGCAGCTGAGCTGTCTGGAGAGAGCATCAGTATTACTGCATTTGGGCAGGAGGGAAGTTTATGATTGCTCCTTGAGTAGTTCTTTGTGGCTGCTAACTCTGCCTTTATGCCCCAGAGATGTAAGGTGTGTCCTCAACCCAGAATTTTTCCTGTGGAAAATGGGTCAGCGTTGCTCAGGCCCTCTGATGGTAGGTTTTTTTAGGCATGGCAACCATCTCACCTGGCTGAATGCAGACTTGTGCCAGGTTAAGCCATCATCCTTGAATGCCTTCTCTGTTCTTGTTGCAGTGCACCTTCTAAATTAGAACCTCTACCACCTGCAAATGATATGAGCAGGGATTTTGCAATACTGGGAGGCTGAGTCAGGCACAGAGACACAACCCATTCCTGCTGCTGAAAGGCTCAGGTGCATTCAGGTGCCTACTAAAACGGTTTCCCTTCTCACCCCATCTCCCCAGAGGTTGTGCAATATTGGCAAACCTGGTGAGCCCTGTCTCTCAGAACAGCTCAGGAGGGCCCTGGGCACTGGCTGACTCAGCAGGGACTCTGCTCCCTGTCTGCTCATGGCTTTTCCCTGTCAGCAGCACCATGTTCAAGGTAAAATACCTGGTTTTGGAGCAGCTTTAGTCCCAGCTGAGATTGGCAGCTTCTGTTGTACTGTGAACCTTTTTGATATAGAAGCAGGACACCACTCAGGTATGGAAAACAGGCTAAAAATGCTTACCATGCTGTACCTTTTCCAATGGTCTGCCCCATGTGTGTGTTATAGGAGAGAAAATTTACTGATGCAAATATCCCTAGATTGTACCCTGGTTCCTGTCTTTCAGATCCAGCCCCTTTTGCTAGTTCCAACTTTCAAAGCTTCCCAGATAAAATGTAATGGAGCTTGTTCAGGCTGTTCAGTTCAGTGGTGGCAGTGGGAAAGGGTCTTGTAAAGTAAGGGTTATTAGATTTGTTATCCACGTATGTAGTTTCCTGTAGTCCTTTCAGTGCCTTCTGAGCCTGGCCTATGGCTAAACCAGTCTCAAGGCTCTTGTTCATTCTCTTGATACTTTTTCTAGCAAATAATTTTCTGACTTTCACACTGTTAAGTTCTGCCATTACAGTACGTCCATGTTTTGTTACAGGAAAAGTTTCTGACTGGAGGTCACTTGAGTTGTTCTAAGTTTCCCTTTTTGAATATACATATAGCATCTCTTTGTGCTGACCCAAATAAAACCTCTAGCAGTTTACATGATTTGCTTTCCACTCCCTGTACACTATGATAGACCTGGGACTTTACGCAATGCTTGAGTTCTTTTCAGGAGGTAAATCCTGCAGCTCCATTAACGTGTGGCTGCTCAAGACGGCCCCTTGAAGCATCCCATATGACTCCTCAGCAAGTCTATGGGCTTGAAGACAGCCAGAGAAGGCACCTGGCACTTTTTTTTCCTTGAAAGTGACTGTGATGGAGGAGGAGGTAGCAGTAATTGAGCTGACAAAAATGTTGTCTCCTGTCTGAGTCTCAATGGGTCTAGAAGTGCCAGGTTGTCAGGCTGGCTCTGTCCCATGCAGAGGCTGTCTTCCAGTGTGGCTCAGGAGCTTCTGATCAAGGTGATTTTTTTCAGCATTTTTATTCCTCTTGTTCTGGGTTGCTGAGGCTTTTCTGCTGGCGTGTATTTTTATGAGGATTCATCTCACCCATTGGGCTCTGAAGGCTGGGCCACCTTCCCGTTGCTGGTTTCCAGCAAGGCCATGGCACAGCTGAGCCTCACTTGGGATGCCTGGACTTAGTCTGGCTCTTCCCCAACAGGCTGCAGCTCCACCAGGCAGCTCTGCTAAGCCCTTTATTGGAAAAGCAGAACTTTCATTCCTTTTCTGAAAAACCTTCAACTCTGTTGATTCTTTGGCCCATCTTTGAGCTCTTTGTTGCTTGTCTTCTATTGCCTGGACAGAATTGTTGGCCCTCAGCATTCTCCTTGGAGGTGACAACTCACACAAGTCCAGCATTGAACCATTTGCTCCAGGCAGCCAGTCAAGTGGCCTGGGGCTTTCTGTGTTCCTGCCTATGTCTGGTTCCTTTGGCTGCCTTGGAGCTTTTTTTTGTGTGCTTTGATTTCTCTCCTTCCCATCATCTCCAAAGGCAGCTCCATCTTTTGGCTTCCCCATGAATCTTCCTTGACTTTCCCAGAGGAGACCTAAACATCTCCACACACTCATAGGAGCTTACAGTTCCCTGGGATATTTGTAGCCTTTATTTCTCTTTTCCAAGCACATTTGTACTAGGCAGTGCCCCCCAAAATGAAAATATCCAAGGATTATTGAAACTCTCTCCTCCACCCCGCACAAACAGCTGTTCTTGCAAAGGCAAACAGGTCTTTTGTCCATCATTTTGCTTCTGCACAGTGACGTCTCCCCTATTTTAAAACAGTTTTGCCTGAAGGCAAATTATTAAACAGCCTTTTGAGCAGACTTGCACCAATTTCTTCACCAAACTCTTGCTGTTTCTACCATTCAAGGCTGATCCTGATGGTGCTGAGCAGAGTTGCTGTGAGGCATGGATGTGCCCGATTCCTCAGTAAAGTCTGTTTTGGCATTGCACAATGTGTCTGTTCTCTGGGGGGGCCATGTGCAATCTCTGACTGGGACAGATGTCTGAGCTTGATCCCTCTGGAATGACGTCAAAGGCTGCAATACTGTCCCTCTTCCCTGGGCTGGCAGGGCCCGGGCTGGCGATGTGCCGCCGCCACAGCTGCGTGTGAGGCCATGCTGCTGTTTCACCCCGCGCAGGATGGTTAATGTGTCACCAAATGGCAGCACAGGTGGCCCCTGCCACTTCGCATGGTGGAGATGTGGTTGCATGCCTGGCTCTTCCTTGCAAATTCCTGCTGCTCCAGAAACCTCTGACTGAAAGCAAATGGGAGTTGATTGTAAAAGGAGTGTCCTTCGTTGTTGACACATGAACAGATAAAATTCTGTCATATTTGCAGCCTTTCCTGTGCTTGGGATAGTGGCTGGCACAAGGAAATGCCATTTGTCATGGAGCTGCAGCAGGGAGAACAACAGAGGGTGCAAGAACTGGGTGGCTTCTCGCCCATCTCTGTGGCGCTGGTTAGGAGAATAGGAGTAGTTATCTATGAGCAGCTATTTTGGGTGCTTGTGAGAAGGGCTGCTGAAGGCAACAACAACAGCAGCCTCAGATTGTGCCCAACACATAGATGACACACAATAGGGTGACACACACTGCTACACCTGACCTTTTGCCACAGGGAAGGTTTCCCAGTGCTGCAGGGAAGGAAGAGACTGGCACATCCTGGAGGCAGGACTTCCCTGAGGCGCCACAGCCTCTGCGCTCCCAGGGGCTATGGCAGGGCAGGTGGGTTGGGAAATACTCTGTGCAGCTCAGCAGGATGTAATTCACTGCAACCTCCTGGCACCACTGCAAGCATTGCCTGTGCCCTGCCGGGCCTACCTGCTGGTGAAGTGACTGCTGACATTTCACATCTGCCAGACCCAGCCTGAAGTGGTCTCAATCCAGCCCGAGATTGGTGAAGTGCTGTTTCTGATGCACTTGGCTGTGTGCTGGCCCAAGCCATGGTCCATTTTGACAGCTCTGCACGTAGGTCGGGGGAAGGCAGGAGTGTTTGACGTTCTCAGTTTTTATATGAATGCCCAGACAGTTCTTAGGTTCTTCTTGAAAAGCTGATGACAGATTAAGAACAGCGCCCAAGTTTGGATTTTGGAAATACATACTGGGATTTTCCAAGTTGTCAATCCAGCAGGAGCAGTTCCAGAATGCCTGGGGCTGTGCACAGCATCCTGTCCTTTAGGCAGCTTAGGGCTGCTGGCGGTAGCTGCTCCCAGGATGATCCTGCATGTAGGATATGCCCTGAGGAAAGCAAAAAAGAGAGAGTCTGTACTGTTAGCAGAAACATTTTTGATGGTGCATGAAGTGGAAAACTGTAAAATGTAGAAAACTATTAAAAAATTGCTAGCCTTACAAAAATGGAAGAGATTGTTTTTTAATATGTAGGTGAAGAGGTAAGGCATCTTTAAAAAATCTGTAATTTTGTGCTGGAAATAGGACTGAGGCAAATCTTCAAAGTAAATATTTAATTACCAGATCAATTTTGGTAAAAAGATCCAGTGTTTGCAATTGATTTCTTTAGCTTCTGCTGAGCCCACCAGTGAAACTACTGGTTAATAAATGTGCTGCTGTATTGGCTTGCTGTGGGTTCCATCAGCAAAACTTATACTTGTGGTTATAATAGATTGTGCAAGCTAGAAGTGGAAGACTTGACATCCCAGAACCAACATCCTTTCTGTCTTCTCTGGCAGTGATAACTAGTTTATGTCTAGGTGTATAAAGCAAAAGTAGTTTTCTTGACTAGTTATGTTAAGGAGGCTGTGAGAGGAAGGATTGATGTGGCAACTCTTCTCACTTTGCAGGTCATAAATTGGCCACTATTTGCCTCATGGGCTGTGATATTCAGACAAGAAATCCAAAGGAAATTACCACAGCAAACTTCAGCTAACCCCGACAAGTTCACATGATCGATATTTCACTATAATGAAAGAGATGATGCTTGTTGTTTGACGAGAGCCATGGTGCTGCCTAGAGAGGACTTGCTGCCTGCGTTAGTTCACAGGATGGTCACTGTTAAATGCAAGCCTAAGCAAAAATATCTAAATATCGCCTGATCTTTGGGGTAAATTTGTTTTAGAGCTGAGGGCAGTTGCTGCACTGGACTCTGCAGATCCACTTGGACAAAGATTGGGTGATGTGAAAAGTTTTAGAGATTTCTTTTCTCTGGAAAAAAAATGAATTATCTTGTCATTAAGTGGAGGTTATAGAAGAATTAAATCACTAAGCAAGATGAGATGTCCTCTTCCATTCAGTGATTCAGGTTTTTTCCCATAAGAGCTGCCATATTCCCCGTGCTGCTAGCACAACCCAGGTGTTCTGAAAAAAGGCTGTATCATAGTCTTTTTTTCTCTGTATTCTTCACCAGACAATCAAAGTCTGATTTATGAACATCAGTTTGTTCAGTATTACACATTGTTAAGATCATTATCCTTAGGGAACAAGTAGAGAAACCATACAGCAAAGAGATGAGGTGAGTCACTTCTGGCCATATAGACATTTAAATAGTACCAAGATTGAGAAAGGACATGGTTTCCTCTCAAGCAGTGTTTGTGGGGAAAAAATATAATCCAGTAATTTGAATTTAGCTCTCCATTAGTCCTTATGACATCAGCAGGGGTATATATTTTGCTCCCAAACATCTACTGAATTAGAAAATTGGCATCTTTAGATGGCAGGATGTATGACTAATTTTTCCCCAAAGCTTTTGTCAAGTCCAAGGTGGGTGTGAATGAAAACACTTACTATGATCACATCTGTATCTTGAGGAAGAATTATTCAGGTCTGAATCACTGGTTTTTCATTGCTTACATTGCTACTAAGGACCCATTAGATGAGAAAAATAGAAGATTGCATCACAATGGATAATTTTTGATATGAGCAATGCAGTTGTTTGGGGATTTTTGTGTGTTTATTTGTTATTAATTACTCTGCTGAGAATATCTGCCCTGTGACAAGCAAAGCAGTCAGCTCTCAACAGCAGTGAAAGAACTCTCAGTCCAGGGCAGCCAAATTGGGAAGAAGTTCCAGAGAGTGGTGCTATTTGAAGCAAATTTAGGAATTATTTTAAAACCTTGCATAGAAGAACAGAGTTTTGCCAACTATTACAATTGGAGTTCAGAGTAACTGCTGAGTGGGTAATTAGTCCCTCAGGAACATGGGAGTCTGGACAAATGTAAGAAAGAACAAGAGAGGAAAAAAAGCATATGAAGAATTAACTTTAGAAAACAAGCTGGAACATTAGTCACAGGAGGGATATAACTCAACTTCCATTTAACATTTATTTCTGTGTTGAACAGAAACATTGTTCTTAACCTCTTAACTGATGCAGGAAATATGGATCTTCTTGCTTTTTAAGACAGCTGGAACTGCTTTACTGAAGTTCATCTCTTTGATAAGAGAGTGAAGGGGAGGGTAAAGAACTGTGCTGAAAGTACTGCAAACCCACCAAATGGGACTCATGTTTGGGTGGAGCAGGGAAAGAAACCAGTAGTGGAACTGATTAAGGTATCTGTTTTGCTCTCAGAGACTCCTACATCATGAAGGCAGAGCAGTTAGTTGAGGTTAAAAAGATAATGTCCCCACCAGGGTTTGCTCACAGCCTGTCTACAATGCACAGTCTCATTTTCCCCTGGGCTAAGAGAGCACCCCAGCTGGACAGAGATGATTTACCTACCTGACGTGTTGGAGGATAAGCCTCTTTGCCTATCTCTTTGCTGGATGGAACACAACTTCATGTTTCAGCTCTTGCTGGAACACAGCTGCAAAAAACCCCTTGAAGAATGTGAGACACTTGTGAGGTTATGTAGTGCACATGGGATTGGTCCTTCCCTTCCAGAGGTCCTGATCCATGGTCCTGTGCTGTAACTATTGAATGAGAGAATTATTTATAGAGTTTCTACACTTGGTTTATGTGGTTCATTGCTCCCATTATTACCTCAACAACAGTTGTTTGCTAATCAGTCCCTTGCAGGACAGGACTAGGATTGCTTTAGCTGTTTGGTGTTTAGAAAAAAAGAAGGATGTAATTCCTGTGCCCATGGAGAAGCAGGAAGCTTTGCAAAAACTCCTAATATATCTGGGTGTGAATCTATGTAAATGGGTCATATTCACTGAACTGTGTGTCTGGAGGGTTAAGAGTAACATCATGGCTGGAGGTTCAGGACCAGACACTAGACCTGGATCTTCATAATTTTGAGCACTTTGGTGCTGTCTCTATATAATCTCAAAAGAGATTGAGTCGACCTCCCTACTGACCTCTCACCATTTCACTGGCCAAGTGATGGGGTTCTACTTTCCCACTGTGCCCCCAGGAGCACTGTCTGTTGGTGACATGGTGCTGCATTTATCACCTGGCAATGCGCTGCTGTGACCTGAGCAAAGGTTACTGGAGTTTTCATGCAGTTAAGGTGAGCAAGAGGCTCTGAATTCCATCAGTTGGGTCACCCTTTCTGTTTCCCAATTGCACACAAATGGCCAGACAGGCAGGCAGCTCTTCCTTGAAAACATGGAAATTCTTGAGAGGTGTGCCAGTTTCTGGCAGCCGTGGTGTTGGCAGTGCACGATGGACACAATAGGGCCATAGTTGTTCATTCCTGTAAGCAGTCTTAAAAATCACCATCTCCTCTCAGCACCTTGAGTCACTTCCCCAGCCTGCTTAGCACAAGGATCCTGCACAAATGCACCCAGCTCTGGCGTATTCCTTCCAGGAGAGGGCAGGGGAATACAGTTTATTGCAGATCCACTCCTGAACTGGAGCAAACATTCATCCTGGACCAGATCTTCCTGTAAGTCCTCCAGTCTATTTTGCTTTCCTATACTTGGGTGAGCAGAGGTAGGAGCTGAATCTCCCCGAGATGAGTCAGTGGATTTTGTTGCATTTACAGACCTGCCTGTCCTTGAGTCATCCTCAGGAGGGATAGCTTGAACGAGGCGGATCCCCCTGCTCTTGAATCTCTTGCAATGAGCCTTGTGTGTCTCATTGAAGGCATTGGCTTCTGTGCAGCTTCAGGAGCAGAGTTTAAACAGCTGAGCCCCAGCTCTTGTGCCTCATCTCTCCAGGGGAGGCAGTAATGGGACAACTTGACTATCACACACTCAGCACACCCGTATCCCTGCAGGAGGTGGGCTGATCCCGTGGGATGTTCATTATGTCTTCTTCTGGAGGCTTTTGCCAGTAGATTAAGATGCAGCCCGTGGAAACCCGAGGTTAGAGCTGGACGTGGTTAAAGATGGCCTAGTGAAATGGAGTCAGAAAGTCAGATGACATTTTCTCTGTCAGTATACATATAAATGAACGTAAAATTTGGGAGAAAATCAGAAATTCTCCCCAGAAATTCTGTCTTTAATAGTCAGAAGAGTATTAACATTAAAAAAATCCTAAAATTAGTTTCTTCCAACTTATCTCCCACTAGACCTGTGATTCTGACTTGAAAAGACAACATAATTTCCAAACCAGTGAAGGAAAGAAAAAAACCGTAAAAATCAATAAATGGTTGGCCCTGCAGCACAAATACCTTTGCAAAGCCAAAGAAATTAAGTCCTGAGGTTGCTGTTGTTGTTTCCATCTTGTCCTGCAGAGCCACAGCCAGGGATAAACATATTCTTTGTGTCAATATTTCTGTAGTATCAAGAGAACTTAGAGTTCTTATCTGCAAGTGTCAAGGTCTGCTAAGTTAAAGTGATCATAACCTTATTGGAGAGTCTGACAGGCTCTTTTGTTCCCTCTGTGCCTGTGTAACTTCTTTGGTGCTGAAAGCTGAAGCCCATTGGAGCTCAGCTAGATGTGACCCTTGGCTTCGTGGCACATGGAAGGGATCCATCTGCAGGAGACTTATTTAAAAAAAAAATCACCAAGTAGAATTTTTACTTTCTTTTATTTTTTTCCTCTGCTTGATTATTTTTGCTTCTTTCATTGGAAAAGAGCAACTTTGATTTGTAAATCATGTGGAAATGTGTGAGTAATCAATTCAGCCTGACTAACCCTTGTTTTGCCAGGTGTCTAGTTGGCTCATAGGATTACTAATAGTTTGCTGCTGCAGTCAATGGGATATAGCAAGGGTTGGGGCAGAAATACCACAGATGACATCTTAAGACAGCAAAGCACTCACCCAATGCAACACAATCTCTCTTTTTGCCCATCCATGAAGTTCAAGCACTTTTCCTTCCAGTCCCCGAAAAATGAGAAGTACTGATTTGTGACACAGAATCATGCAATCAACATACAAAAGATGGGGAAACTTGAGGCAGGAAAAACCAGCCTTTTAACAGCACATATGGAAAGGCAACGTGTGGGCAGAGCCAGACAATTCTTAGGTGTAAACTGCTAGGTATGGCAGGGAAGAGACCTTTGCTGCCTTTCCCACCTTTAATGGGTCTGTGCTGCATAGTACAAAACAGCTTGGGAACAGCTTCAGCTTATGATTTCTTTTTAGCTTTATAAAGCAGTGCAATTATTATCTCCAGGGAAATTTTCAAAAGCTTGAATGCTGAGGTGTATTTGCCTTACCTGGCTAAATCTTTAGCACACAGTTGTAAGGAAAAAAACCAGTTAGAAGAACCTTAACTTTATGTTATCCCCAGTGTTTGACTGGTCTGTGGGAATGCTAGAAAGCTTGTCTGAGCAGGGCAACCAGTTTGACTGAAGTTGGCTCCTGAGAGGTGGCAAAACATGGAATGGAAAACCTCCAAACAGTATAAAGGGACAGAAGTAACACCTAGTCAACTTTTAAAGTACTTGTTGAAGAGATGAACAAAGGGAATGAAATCTCTTAGTGACGCACAAAATGGATAGAGCAAGGGAAAAACAGACGTATTTTATAGCAGGGGGCTCATGTGTGCTGCAGTAGCAAATGAAGGATACTGATGTGAGACATCAGTCACAAAAACTCATTCCCAAAAGTTTGTCCCAACCCCAAAATCACTCCTGTTTCTCATGAAAAGTTGGCAGACAAATGGGATCAGAAGTAATTAGACTTAGTTAGTAAAGGGTTGTAGTGCTTCCAAAACCTTGAGCAAAACTTAGATGTGTGTTAGATTGCTTTTACTACACATGCTTTTCAGAGTCATGGGGCTCTGAAAAATTAATCAGTAAAATCAGTTCACAGCTTGAGAAGTGCATTCAGAGATCACGGAGGGATGGAGAAGTGGTTGAGTCAGCCCAGAAGCACTTGCCTTTGTAGCTTGTAATTCTCAGTTTTGAATTTAAGCCCCAAAGTGTGCCTGTCCGGTATCCTGGTCAGGGCAGCAGTTTCTATGACAGTGTCGGACACCCATGAATGTGTAAGGCACAGTCACTGAGTCTACACACAAGGGCTATTATAGAGTTTTTCACGGATTCTGTGTGCATGGCAAAGGGGATCTGGACATATGGGAAAAGTTTGGTGCATCCAGAATTTGTCACACAGTTCATGAGTGAGTTCATCCTGGATGCTCTGGACTCACTTTCCAGGTGCTGTGCACTGCCCGCCTGCGTGTTTAACATTGTTTTTCCCCCAGGGAAATCTCAAGGAGAAATAGAGATGCCTTAGTTACAGTTCCCTGATGTTTTCCATTGCATTTCACCTCTCAGTGATCACTGTTGCCTTATGTTGAAAGGGTAAGATGCTCTGTAGTTCTTCAGATGTGAAAAAGCATCAGATGCCTCCTGCATCAGAGCGTGCACCTGGCACAAGGTTGGGTGTCAGCACATGGGAAGGTGGCTGGGCATCTCCTCCAGCAGTGGAACATGTTTGGGTCTGCTTGGGCCCACAGCAAACATCTCACCTTTGTATCTTTAGCTTCAGTGACAGCCAAAGGCACAGTCCTGGAGCTGCCCCAGTGGGCAATGCACCCAGCCCTGAGTGGTGTTTTTAGGGAAGCAAAAAGGTTGTGGGCCCAGTAAAATGGATGAAACTTGAAAATCAGAGCAGGGACACCCCCTCTCTTATTTCTAAATAAAGTAAATAAGTAAATAGGGAAAGTTTGGAACTACTGTAACTAAAATATAGACATTGTCTTTGGCAAGTGGAAAAAACGTAACTTAGAGAAACCCCTAAAATGTCCCCATGCCTAGGTAGGTCATAATAATGATCAAATTAAGATCACAACTTTTGATTGTTTTCACAGTAATAAACATTGTAAGGAAATTTCATATTTGTACATCCAACAATTCAAATTCCATTTAAGCCCAGACTTGAGGGCTTAGATTTTAGCTGTATCTAAATCTCATGTCCTTTGCCTTTCATCTTGCTAAACTTCACCTACTCAGGGAATAAAGGGTTTTTTAACTGAGAGAAAGCAGTAAAGCAAGGTTTGCCAAACATCTATTTTGGGTAAAAATATATTTAAGGCCAACATTTTTACCAGTGTAATGCTTTCTGCGTCAGTGGAGTTGCACTAATGCAGAATTTGGCCCTGATGTATCTGTATAAATATAGTATCTAGGATTGTGATGAGTGTGTATTCATGCATTATTCATTGAGGCAGTGTGGAGAGGAAGAGTGAGATCTGTGCATGAGAGCAGAGCCCTGAGCATCCCCAGGTCCTTGGGCCACCCCCACCAGGGTGAGGCAGCACCTGTGGGGTGGCCCCTGTGCAGCTGCCAGGCCTGTGGCAGTGAATTGTTGAGGCTGAATGTCTTCTTGGGAAGAGACTGCATTATCTTTGCCAGGCTGTGGAACACGTTACTGGCAATTCTGAAGAAATGCAGATGAAGGATATTTTTGCCAGTTTTGCTGGAGTCAAAAAGAGATGAGGCTGCATCTTGGTTCTGCCATAGACATTTGGTTTGACCCTCTGTGCCTCAGTTTATTAGCTAAATGAGAATAATTCTTCATTTTCCCTGCAGGCACACAGTGAGAGAGTAGGGATGGTGTCCCACGTGCCGTCAGAAAAGGGTGCACAGACTGCATTCTGGTATTCTGGACTTCACCTGCCCAAGGATATGAAAAAAGGGAAAGCTGAATTTGAAAAAACACCGATTGAGCAGGAAAACTGACTGCTGCTGCAGCTGACACCACTGAGCTTCCTCAAGTCAGCTTCACCTCTGCAGTAGCTGAACATGGATCCTGATCCATGCCAAATATTGCATAACTATAGTGTGTGTGTCTATATATAAAAATTAGTATATATATTTATATTGAAAACTACAAGTGACTGTAATAACAGTGGTGTGTGTGCAGGGGGGACGTCCCAAACCTCATACTTTCTAGCGTGCTGGAAGTGCTCCCATCAGGCTGTGGCAGGCAGGAGAGGGGCAGGTGTGAGGCAGGGTGAGGGCATGCAGCAGGGAAAGGGCGTGGGAATCCTCACACCTCCCCAGGGACTTGCGCATCCCCAGGAGACATCCAGAGGCTTGCACACTGATGGAACGGTTGGGTCCGAAGGGACCTTTAAAGGCCACCTAGTCCAACTCCCTGCAGTGAGTAGTGACATTCTCAACCAGACCAAGTTGCTCAGAGCCCTGTCCAACCCGGCCTGGAACGTTTACAGGGACGGGGCATCTACCACCTCTCTCAGCAACCTGTTCCATCACCCTCATCGTAAAACATTCTTCGTTGTGTCTAATCTAAATCGCCCTTCTTTTACTTTAAAATCCCTTGCCTTCTCTACACAGGTCCCGCTAGGCTCCCCCAGAACCGCGCATCCCTCCCGGCGGCGCAGCACCGCCCCGGGGGCCGAGCCGAGCCGTGCCGGGCGGTGCCGCGGCTCCCATTGAGGCCGNTTAATTGCACTATTATTTTTGCTTTTTAAAATTATTTTATTTTTGTGGCTTGGTTTTTGTTGCTCGGTGGGGCTTCCCCCTCTATATTTTCGTTGTTCTTTTTGCATTCCTCTGGTCGTTCCTGGCCTTTTCCACCCCCACCTTGCCCCCCACACCGCCCCCGGCTCGCAGAGGAGTTCAGGTAAGGGCGAGCGAGGGGCGCGGGGTTTGTGCGGGGCCGCAGCACCGCGCCGGGGGCCGCGGGGTTTGCGCCGCTGCTCCGCGCTCACGGGAGACACGAGAGATTAAATTCCTCTTCCCCCCGGTGGTGCAGCAGCGGGTGCCGGGCTGCGGCCGGGGCTGGGAGCTGTTTTCGGACTGGAGCCGTGCCGTGCCATGGAGTGACAGGCGGGATTGGGGCGGGGGTGACTCCCGGTCATCGCGACCAGGGGACCACGGCGCCTGGTGGGGGAGAAAGGCGGAGCTCTGGCCCCCCAAAGCCTCCTGAAAAGGGATGGAGGAAAATCCGATACAATTAATAATAGTTAAAAAAACCCCCTCCTACAAACAAACCAAAAATGTGACAATCGAAAAAAACAAACAAGCCAGATGCTTTTGCAGCCGTGGAAACCCGGCTGTGCTTGCGCTGGGGTGGGAATCTGTGCGTCCCCCGGCCCCCGTTTCCCTGCCCAGGCAGCTGATGCCACGTGTTATTTGGGGGCACCCTTCACTGCCAGGGCGCAGGAGGGAGAGAGGGCTCCGGGAGAGCCAGTGCCTGCTGCTCCACAAGAGTGCTAACTTGTGGAAGCAGAAGTTCGGGGCTGGAGCAGGATAGTTTCCAGAAAAGAAAGCTTTGGGAACGTTTCTGCAGCTTCCCAGAAGTGGTGGGTTTGGAAAAAAACAAACAGTGGGACCCTAAACGCCCTCCCTGCGTCTGGGGAGCAGCGCAGCCACTTTGCAGAAGATGTGAGAGCAAATGGTTTATTCCTGGCTCGGGTTTATTATTTTTTTATTAGCTTCACACCCACCCCCCTCCTGCCCCCCAGTTGCATTTCTATTTTAATTTCTTAGAAATGCTGGGCCTGGTTCTCTGCCTGGTTTATGGCTCTGTCTGTGCAGCAGGAGTCAGCCTGAACAGATTTAAAACCTTCTAGGGAACAAGAGAAAACCCTGAAGAGATTAGTCCTAAACTAGAAAAAGCTGTGGCAGTGTACATAGGAAATGACTGTCAGCGTCTCATGTATGCTGTGTGATCAGTTGTGCTGGGCTGACTGTCCAGAAACGACAGGCTGGGAAATACATCCCCGTGTTTCAACAAGTTCCCAGGACTTAACAGTTTAATGTTGCTCTGTGTCAAAATATGCCTTCTCTGGTTAGATTTTTGTTGAGATTTTTTGTTTCAGCTGGGAATTAGATGGACAGGTTTTAAACAGTACAACATGTTTCTGGCAGAAAGGACATCATAACAACCCAGGGAACTCTTTAAAAGCTGGAGACAGTCATGCTGCTGAACAGCTGCTGTGTTTCACTCCAGAAGTGGCTGTTTTCAGTGGCTCAGGCACTGTGATCTCACTGTAGGTGCTTACATTTCTAACATGTTTTCAGGGCTCCTAGAGATGAAAGTGCTTTATAGAAACAGCATCATTAGTTTTCATAGCTTTAACAGCCCTGGCTTTTTTTGTTTTTGTTGTCTAATTTTCTGGGTTTGGCCGTGTCTTCAGGCAAAGTAGGGATGAAAGCCTGTTGATTGTTAGCCTGGCCCTTAGGAGAAAAATATAGCCAGAACCCGACCCTGCATTCCAGGCATTCCCCAAAATCTTCTTGGCTGCTCTGCAAGCTTTGAGAGTGCACAGAAAGCAGAAATGGCCCGTAACGCGCCTGGATCTGTTTGCCTCTGACAGTCCTCTCTTAAAAAGACTCTGGTTACACCGAGTGACATTGTTCCTTGTCAAAATAGATGGGAAACAAGCATGCTGCATGTTTTCTGCTGAGGTAACTGGCTTACAGCAGTTGCTAGGGGTTCGTGTGTTTTTATTTTCGCATTATTTAGGCCTTTATTTGAGTTATAGTTTAGTTCTATTCCCAGTGAAATGCATGGATATTTTGATATGGGGCTTTCTAGTTCTTGCAGGCATTTAAAGAAAATTTGTACTTTTTTTTTTTAATAAAAAAAGAGCTTCAGCAACTGCTTTTGCTGCATTCAGAGAATGCCTGTGTTCCTTGGAAAAACACATGTTGCAGTCCAGATTTCCCTCAATTCTTCAGAAATTTAGGCTGGAACAATGCAGGCATAGGAGGAAGGATCAGAAACCACCTGAGGTCAAGTCCTCTTTTCTGCCCCTCATTTCACAACACAGTCACAAGTTTTTGGTGCAAGATAGAAACAATCTGCTTGGGTCAATTCTTACTGGATGTTGATACAAACTTGTCAGAAGCAGATTGTGCTTTCTGTTTCAAAACTGAAATAGCTCAGCTCCGGGACTTCTGCTGGGGGAACTTCCCATCTACGCAGAGAGGTTTTTGGTTTTTTTTTAAAAAAAGTTTTAGAAATAGTTCAGCTCTTCTGACTCTTCACTTTTACTGTAAGAAATTATTATAGGCTAAGGTCACAAAACAGAGCCACTAACCTCTGCTTGAACTTCCTCGTGTTCGGCACATGTGAGTATTTCATTATCTGTTCAGAGGCATAGCTGACTGACAGGACACACATACCAGGAAAATGTGCAATCTTACTTTTAAGTCTTTCTTTCAACCCATCCCTGCTTCCCCCATGTGTGTTTGAATGAGGAAGTCGTATCTTTAAGAAATATGTTCCCCCCCCCCCTCTGTTTCCTTTGAAATATAAATAGATGCTGGCAATGGGATGGAGCTCTTTAGAAGTGTTGTATAAAATAGATCACTCTGTGTTTTCTGCAGCACTGAGCACACACAGAGCTTTTGATTTTTTTCTCTGGAGAAGGAAAGACAGGGAAAGTTTTGGAGATAAGGAAGCAAGGATGCTCTGCAACAGCAGAAACAACCATCCCCTTCCCTGCACAAAACTGGGAGCTATTGACTATTCATGGCAAAGCGTCCAAAGCGCAGCAGAGTCTGTGGAAAATGACAGCGTGTAACAAGATTGACTGGCATTTCCTTCGTGCTGGGTCACATGCCTCCTAATTCACACACACGCAAAACCTCATAGGCTGATCAAATGACTTCTATCTCTGCAGTCCACATACCTTCCACAGAAAGAGTTGTTTTATTATGCACATGTACAGCTCTGTTTTCAATCAGTCACCTTGAGCGAATGACTGAGGGCCAGTGTTCGCTCCATCGGGAGGTCTCTGCATTTGCTCTCTAAGAGGCATAGTCTCCATCTGTAAGCAATTTTTTTTTTCCTCGGGAGAGGCGGGGGGGG
>WEKX01017108.1:141503-210763 GCA_013390025.1 Pitta sordida
GATGTCTCTCCTGCCTTCCCCTCCCCAGAAACCTTTCTAGGAAGTTTGCTTGTCTTAACTGGGAAAGCGCAGGACAGCCGCCGCTGTCAGCAACGTTGTGGTGGGCTGCACTGGGAAGGGTGAGGTTGTCGCTGTGGCTCTGTGGGGTTTTTGTGGGATTATGGATCACGTGAGGTGAGCCGGGGCTTGTGAAATGTTGCCCTGCTCGCTGCCTCGACACGGGGAGGGGGAAGCTGGTGCAGCTGCCCACTGGCTCACGGCAGGCGGAGATGCTGGGGGTCCATACAGCCCTCCCAGTTTAGCAACTGGCACGAGGTTCAGCTCACCTCAGCCTCCGTGCCCAGAGAGAAAGGAGCACGGAGCAGTGAGGTGAAAGCAGCTACCAGCTGGCTTGCAGGACATGGTAATTAGCTCAGTGCAGTGCCAGCCTTATTAAGGATGGTGCAGGTGATGATGACGTTGGCACACTGATTCATTACATCTAGAGGGGAAAATCCGCCTAGTAAATGCTGAAGCACAGTAAATATTTTTGGCTCCTGCCAGATTGATCCTTGCATTATGCTGAACAGCCTATATTTGTAGAACTGATTAAGTTAAATAAGGTTGGTGGAAAGCTACAAGATAAGAAAAGGATTTGCACTTTTATGGCCACTAGCAATAAACTTTTTTTTTTGTTGTATTTTTTTCTTCCCATTTCCTTCTTTGGCTCTAGATTACACTGTTAGGTGAAAGCCCATAATTTATTTTCTCTTGCCAATGATAATCTGGAGGAGAGATGTACATCTAGAGCACACCCAGTTGGGAAATTATTTCTGAAAGAGTTCTTTTGCAAATACGTGGTGCAATCCTGCAAAACTTCGGCCCTGACAGTCCTTGGGGGTGGTACAGACATATCAGAGCATGTAGCAGCATGTGTACTCAGTGAGGCTGGATGCTCTGGACTTTCCTGTGGGCTAGAGGGCTTTACGAGCTTCACTCCATAGAGATAAATGATTAAACCAACTTCTGACTGTTGCTGTTTTGTTTTCCTACACTCAGGCTCTCACCTGAACTTTGGTTGCCTGGTATATGCTGTTGGGGTATCCTTAAAATATCACCCAGGAATGGTGGATCACTTGGTGCCTACTGATGAATCCTTTTCATCTCCAAGATCTTCTCTTGGATACTTTGGGGACATGACAGCAGGGGTGAGGTCCTACCAAATGCTGCCCTCGCCCCTGTCAGAAGATGACAGCGACTCGTCCAGCTTTTGTTCTTGTTCCAGCCCTGACTCCCAGGTCCTCAGCTCCAGCTATGGAAGCACATCCAGTGTGGAAAGCCAGGACAGTATCTTAGACTACTTATTGTCCCAGGCATCTTTGGGGAACACCACTGCATCGTGGTGGGACAAAAGGAGACTTCAGCCGATAGTTAAAGAGGAATACTTTAGGTTGCCCGAATTTACCGTGGATATGGAAGACTCAGGACCATTTCAGCCCACACTTGAGGAAATTGAGGAATTTTTGGAGGAGAACATGAACCCGGAGCTCAAAGAAAGACCTAAAAGTGAGACCAAGGACTTGAGAGCTTGCGGCCAATTCTCTGTTACTTCGTTACAGCAAAAAGACCATATGTTACCCAGCTCTGATTTAAAAGAGAGTAAAAGTGAACAGTTGAGCAGCTCAACAGAAGGTGGCCAAGCTTCAAATGGAGGAATGAACCTGGAGAATGGGATACCAGTTATGCTCCAAATTCAGCCTGTACAGGTCAAACAGGAGTCCAACACGAGCCCTAGTTCCCAAGGACCAGCACAGGAGAACATTAAAATTGCACAGCTCCTAGTCAACATCCAAGGACAGACATTTGCCCTTGTGCCTCAGATAGTTCAGTCATCCAATTTGAACTTGTCCTCTAAGTTTGTCCGGATTGCTCCCGTCCCCATTGCTGCCAAGCCAATTGGGCCAGGAGGCATGATCCAGGGTCAGACGGGAATCATTATGGGTCAGAAATTTCAAAAGAACCCTGCAGCCGAACTCATTAAAATGCACAAGTGTTCTTTTCCTGGTTGTACCAAAATGTACACAAAAAGCAGCCATTTGAAAGCCCACCTGAGGAGACATACAGGAGAAAAGCCTTTTGCGTGCACGTGGCCAGGTTGTGGATGGAGGTTAGTATTGGAGGGCAGATCTGCCCAATCCCCCTTCCCCTTTTTGCTCACTTGTCCTAACTTGCCGATCAAGTAAACCTGTACTCTGATTTATAAACTGTTTCTGTTCCCAGGACTTGTTTGGTTGGTTTGAGAATGAAGACATTTTTCTTCCTGTTAGGTGATCCAGGGACTTTGATAAATTAAATAGCAGAGCATCGCCTGCTGGCAGCAGCTGTTTAACTGTCTTACAAATTACAGTGGACTACTTTTATTTTTTTATTTCATTCTAGAGGGTCAGATTAAGTTTTTTACCACAGGTAATACCTTGTGGCACACCAGCCACAGCAGACAGCTGGCTGGTACCAGCTGAGGCTGTGAGTGAACTGGATGGTTCAGGGCAGAATTGCTGTGTGTGGCTGTGCGTGGCTCCAGTTGTGTGGGACTGAATATGATCAGTGAAGGGCTGTGATAAGCAAGTGTGGTTAAAAGCAGTGTTCTATGCCCTTTCATAGAAAATGCACTCTATCCCACTCCTTCTGGAAATGCTAGCAGTGACACTCTGGCACACTCTGAGTTTTATTCTCTGCCTTGATTCAGAAAAAATGCGTGGGTGCCACTCAGTGTTGCAAAAAGCTGTCAGATGTAACAACATAACCAGAAGGCTGGGGTGGAGTTAAGCATTGCTTGAATGAAAGATATTTGGGTTTTATGGAGCAAAACGTTTCACTGAGAGCATTGCTTTATTTATTTAGTTTAGTTTTAAAAGTAGTTGAAAAATTAAATATTTGTTTAAAATATCATCTTTTTATTTTAAGGAAACTTTAACAGAAGCCTTCCTCCCTCTTTCCAATTAGCTGTATTACTCACTTGCCTACTGGCAAGTGTTAATGTGCAGTACTACAAATGATGATGGGAGAAATCATAATCTTAACTACCTTGTATTAAATTAAACTGAATTTCTTTCAAAGAATATGCTGCACAGCTTCAGTGAACAATGTCTAATGAGGAAATGTGTTATGATCATGGGTAACAGACAGGGTAAAAAGTAACAAGAGAGTGTTGTGTAAAAATGCAAATATGTGAGACATGCAGCAGTTAGAGATGGCTGGTTTGGTTTGGGGGAAAAGGTCAGAAGGGAGCTGAACCTTCTGATCCCCAACTGGACCAGTTTGAAGTTTGCCTCTTGGAAGGGCTGAGGAGATTGGTTTATGGTGGCTCTACAAAGCAGTGGTGATTTTCTTTACTTTTGTCCCGGCGGCACTTCTCATGAGCCAGCTCAGTGCCTTGCTGCTCAGGATGCCCTGACATCAAAGGCATGTTATTCAGCTGGTTGGACCCAGAAGCTGCAGGCTGTTTGCTCCCAGTCTGCAGGAGCGGCACTCGCTCCTTTTGATTTGGGTGCCAGAGTACGTGTGCGCAAGCAGCAGATGTGTCTGTGGGTGTCATGTTGGCTTTCCTTGTGCTGGGATGTGAGCAAAACTCTGCTTTTTGTGACAAATGCTTGTGACACATGAGATCCATGTGAGATTTGTACCAACGCTGAGATTTGTATCAACACTCCCAATGACTTTTATGGCTCAGGATCTGGAGCCTGAACTGTTGCCTGTGGGTGACCTTCTCCAGCTGCAAAACCAAGGGGGACATTTAGGAAAAGTATTAAGTGGTAAAGGATGCTTGAATTTAGAATGGGTGGCTCCATTCTCCTAGTGTAACAGTGAAAGGTGTAGATTAAAGGTACAGTGCTGGTGAACCAAGACAAGAAGGAGCACCCTGAACTTCTAGGTACCGCCACTTTTTAAAGATGAGCCCAACAATAATGAGAAATGAATCACCTTTGTTACAAGGAATGTGTGTCTTGTGCACAAACTGTTGTTGAAAGGGCTTTTCTAACTTTTTATTGCTGTTTGTCTTGTTGAATTTCCCAGCCCAGGCTGAGATCCCAATCCTCAAAACCCCCAAACTTTGGAAAGACTCTCCTCCAAGAGGAGAGGTTTATAGCCAGCTGGAGAGGCTGTGTTTAGGGAGCTGTGCTCACAGTAATCCTTAGCACCAGCCTGAGATTGCTGCACATCCCCTGCACGCTGCTCCCACATCAAAGGCCAGACCCAATTGAGCATTGAATTACTCAGTCTCCTTTCATCAATAAACCTTGTTTACCTTTTCCAGAAGTTCAGTGAGAGCTGTGATCTCACATGACTGAAGTCAAATGCATCTGGACTCTGTTTGCTCTTGGTTTTATGTAATCTCAAATGAATTTAAGCACTAAAACACCATCGGGCTTTGCTTTCCCCTTCCTTTCTCTGCATCCTTGTGCTTGTATATTTATTTTTTCACTGAAAACACTTAAGATCTGACCCCGCTGAAGATGGTAATTTCAAAACCAAAATAGTGTGTTGCCTAGCACAAAGTGCCTGAGCTCTGGGGGGTTAAAGGTTCCCCAGCTCTCTGAGCAGCCCTGCCATGAGGGGTTGCATGCTTTAAATGCACCAGGGTAGGAGTGTGCACACAGCAAGCCCTCTAGCTAACACGTAGGACAGCTGGAGAACCTGAGAACCTCCCTTGAGGAGGCTGAACCTTGCTTGCTTGTGCCCTTCCTTGGCACAGGGGCAAGGTCTGTTCTCGGCAGGCTGCAGAGAGGTGTTTGTCTGTAAGTGGCCAGTGACCTGTTGTGTTCAATACCCCCTGTCCTGGTCGATGCACTGATCCGTGTCGTGCCAGCTTTTACCTTTGGCACAGCAGCCTCTGGTTAGCACCGCTTCTCAGACAGCCTCGGCCAAAAAGCTGAGCCGCAGCAAGGGCTGGGCCCAGCAGCTGTGTCATGGCACAGAACTCCTGCTGTCCCTCCCTGGTGCAGCAGCATAAAAAGCTGCAGTTGCTGCAAGGCTGGGGATTAGGCAATTGCCTTTAAATGCCCCAATGCATCTTCAGGCAGGAGGCTCCACAGATGACAGGGAAGGATATCGGCTCTGCCTGGTTTGGCAGGGAAGGTTTAAAGACTTGTCATGTGCGTATGGCCAGGAGTGTGCGTGGGACTGGGCGAGTGTGGGAAGTACCACATGTGGGGCAGGGCAGGTGTCTTGCATTGGCTTTTGTTGCTGGTGCTGTGCAAGGCTTTTGAAGGTGTGCAAGGAGATGTACTGGTTTATTGTAGCAGAGCTTTGTGGTTGGGCAGAAGGAATTTAGAGCCTCCCCTCCTCTACAGAGGAGAGACACAGCCTGAGCTGGCCTCAACAGCTGGTGGCCATGATAGGGACCATGGAGTATCAGGCTGAAGCTATTGAGAAGCTATTGACTTTTCTTATCCTGTGAGCCACATAGCAATGTCCTCATATGGCCAGGAGACACAGGATACGTCCTACACATCGGGGAGCTCTAGGATTTGTCTTAAGGGACATGTAGTTACAGCTCCTTTGGAATCTTGCCAGACAGAAGGATGAAGGAGGCACTTCTAGTTGCTGTGGGTTGTCCATATCCCTCTACTTTTCTTTTGAAGGAGGAATCCTTCTGGAAATGGCAGTGACAGAATAATGAGGTGTTCCTTGGGACTTCCTTTTTTTTTATGTTTGAATTTGACATTCCACAGGGGATTATTTACAATGTTCTCTGGTTCATATCAGCGCCAGAATGTGCTGCAAATATTTTACTGCAGAGCCAGGCCACCAGATCCTCGTGGTTTCCTTGTCCTAACCTTTGCGTTGTTTTTTTGTAAACACACAGACAGCTCGAGGTTTATTTCTGTGGGCTCTGTAAGTTGATCTTTCCGTCACTGCTGGGGAACAGTGTTGCAACATTCCTGCCTCTTCAGCTAAGGACATGGTTATGAGACACAGTGTATTTTTATCGAATGAACTCATCCAAGCTCACTCCTGACATGAGCCTCCTTCTCCCCCACCATCCATGCAATTCCCCTCAAAATGCACTTGTGAAGCTCTTGTGCAGGATGAGCCGGGTGCTACTGCACTTCTATTGCAGATGGTGACCAAGGACACAGGACAAGGCAACCCACTGCATGTGATTTTACTCCTTTGGAGTCTGTACATAAGAGAACAGCTCTTTGCAAAGGCACTTTTCTCTTCCTGCTCTCTCTTTTCCCTGGATGTGGTTGCCACTACTGGCAACAGGTTTATTCCAGCACTGAGTCCTGCCAAGGCCATCTGTGCAGGCAACATCCTGCCCTCTCCAAACTCACTCACCTGTAGCTCTAGAAGACTATCCCTGCAGGAATGAGGCACTGGGGCTGCTAAGGACTTGGGAGAAATCCCTGATCCTGCTGCTCCCAGCTCCAGGCTATGGTTTTGGGAAACTATGGCTGAAAGGAGCAGAGAAAGTAGATGTGCAAGTACAAGGGGTGAAGAAAAACTTCTGCATTGCCTTTATCAAGAAAAATCATCCCAGACAATGAGAAGGTTAACAGCTCCATAAGGGCATCAGCCTTTTGTTCCTAAAGGAGAATTCGACTCTTTCACCATGGGGATACCAAAGCAAGGAAAGGGAGAAAAGCAATTGAATGGATGCAGGAATCTCCCCTTGAAATGCCCCTGGGAGAAATGCCCCATGGCGAGTGTTGTGTCTGCTTTGCACTGGCTGAGTTCTCTCTGAGGAGCATGACCGGACTGAAGAGCTGCAGGAACTGAGGAAACTGTTACCAGCTTTCCCAGTGCCTATGCCCTGTTCCTCCACTGATGGCGGGAGATCAGAGCTAATTAAGACCTTCATGTGGAGACTTATTTTTCTTGCATGAAGGACTTATTCATAGGAGCCCAGTGGTCTTGTTTTCC
Organism: Pitta sordida; assembly: GCA_013390025.1. Classification (NCBI taxonomy): domain Eukaryota; kingdom Metazoa; phylum Chordata; class Aves; order Passeriformes; family Pittidae; genus Pitta; species Pitta sordida. Next base: position 148,410 of record WEKX01017108.1, read on the forward strand.
TCCTTTCATAAAAATAGTGTGCTCGCTCTGTTGGTGATGTGATATTTTGCATCAGAAGGGTACATTTTTCTACATGTTCTTTTCCCTATTTGTTCCGCTAGTGCCCATGACTTCATTTATTTATTGTAAATAAACAGCTGATACCATTTCTTGCAAGCTCTCTTTCTGTGCCGCTCTTTGTTACTGTTCTGTCAACAAAACACTTAATTGCCCTTTGTCAGGCAGAAAATTTTTTGTACCCATCTGGACAGGGCTGTTTTAGTGTTACATTGTTATTTAACCCCCTATGTCCCAGTCATGTCCAAACTGGAAATATAACCAGCCCTACTGTTAAGACGAGAGGATTAGCTGATTTGAGTTCAGCAAAGCCTGTGGGATTCACAGTGGCTCTCTGGGGATTTTTCTGTGGAGATGGAAGGTGCAAAATACTTGAAATTCAAAAGACTATGGAAGACAGTTTTGGTAATTAAAGTCTCAAACTTGATTTCAATTTGCCTATTTAGTAACTATGCTAATGGCCATCGGGGCCTACTTGAATTTCAGGTGTTAGGATGTTGAGCATCTCTGGTACTGGGATGTTAATTATTCTTTATTTAGCCTGCAAGAGCATGTATGGAAGACAATTTTTCAGCTGGATCTAAGTTGTCATGTTGCTTTGGGTAGCTATGGCCAGTTGTTATCTGGAGTCCCTCTCAAACTAGGTGCAGTTAGTGGATATCCGCTGTGCTTGTGTCAGTGGGAGCTTGAAGCAGAATTCTACAGGTGATTGTTGTCACTGCTCAAGAGTAGTCTCTGCTTGGAATTGCAGAAGAGAGGTTGTAGGAGACTGACAGAGGGATCAAGATCAGTGCTGTTTTTGTGGAGCTGTACCCGTGGTATTTGATCTAGGGTGAGATTGATACAAACATTGCCTCCATGTATTGCTCTGAGTCCCGAGCTAACCTGGCATGAGGTTGATAGTTGTGTGTTTCCATCACTGCTGCTAACTAATGGCTGGAACTAGACTGGCTGTGTTGTGTGTTCCAAACTCCAGTTTCTGCAGTCTTCCAGTGGCCCGAGGGGACCTTTTTTACTTGCTGTGGGAGAATTAGCAATATAAAAACTCATTTATCTGAAAATGCTTCTCTTGTCTTGCAGGTTCTCCAGGTCAGATGAGCTGTCCCGGCACAGGCGCTCCCACTCAGGGGTGAAACCCTATCAGTGCCCTGTCTGCGAGAAGAAGTTTGCTAGAAGTGACCACTTGTCCAAACACGTCAAGGTGCATCGGTTCCCACGAAGCAACCGCTCCGTCCGCTCCATGAACTGATTGGTCCCACTTTCCCCTTCCCACCCCGCCAACTTACAACAGCCGATGACAGCACTTTTCTCACTATATTTCTAGTGATAATTTATTTGTATCCATAGAACGGTCAATGCTGTTACTTGATACCACCATGTTTGAGTGCCCCATGTCCTTCAAAGATGATTTGAGAAAGAAGTTCCTTTTGGGTCAGGGGAGCGGGGTGTTTCTTCCTTTTTTCTCCCCCCCCCACCTCCCTGTTCTTTTAAGGATATTGTTTTCCTTTCCTTCTCTCTGTCCCTCCTTTGCTGCTGCTTCTTTTGGAAATTACAGTGTTTTATTTTTAGCTGTTTTCTGCTGCACAGGAAAATGTAAAAGTGCTTGCTGCTAGTTAATTATAGCCCTGGCATTCCTGAGGGCTTTGCTCATGTACAGGCCATTCATTGTGAGTTTTTATTAAGCTGCTCTATTTGTCCAGTTTGGAAACAGCAAATTCCTTTTGAAATGAAAACAACTCCTTTGTTTCTGGGTCGCCTGAGCCAAGGATTTGTAGGGGCTTGCCACAGGAGGAGGAATAGTGGGAGTCGGGGCAGGGGAGAGAAGCCATGGAGAGCACTGGAATGTGCCTTTGTGCACATCTCTGTGCAGCTCTGATTTCCCTGGCTCACATTTACCTTTTCTTGGTTAGAACGATATATAAATATTTATGTATATATATTCATACATACATATATATATATATATTTTTTAAGCAAAGACACATCCCAAGCAAACCTGGAAGCTCAGGCTGAATGAAATGGCTTAGAGTGGAGCCTTTCAGTACTGTGTACTTGCTTTTGTCCTGTGCTGCCGTGGGGTGAAAGGATGCCCAGGTGTCAAAGGACATGCTGCTTCCCTTTGAGTCTGATTTGCAGCATCCATTGTCTTTAGCAGAAGAGCTGTTGTCTGCACATAAAGCAGTAGGAAAATCTTTATGAGAGCAACTGAGCTCTGTTCCTGTCTTTGCTTCTGTCCACTTGTGTGATCTTGGGGAGAAACCAGAGCCCCAGACCTGGAAGTGCCTTGTGTTCCTGAGGAGCACTGGGCATCCCCACAACCATCATGAGTCAAGGTCTCACTGGTTGGAGTTAAGTCTCCATTTACCTGCTGGCTGGCAGGGGCTGTAGAATGTGCCCAGAGAGGGGGTGAGACATCATGGCCTGGTGGGACAGCACTGTGAGAGTGGGGTCTAAGGATGATCTTCAGTGCTAATCTTCTCCTTCCCAACAGCCATGTCAGAGCTCCATGCAGCTGGGGTGGGCAAATGGGTGAGAACACTAGCCAAAAGAAACAAATTTGTGTGATAGCTGGCTAAGAAGGGAATTTAAACAAATAATCAGATGGTAGCAGGCAAGTGATTTTGTTTGTGTTTCTTCTTGTTTTGTTTTTCCTTTGAACTCTGATGATTGTAAGAAGCTTTAGAAGAAAATAGAATTCAGTAATTAGAAATGATTTTATAATGGATGTTGCATTTCCTTTCCATTCGCAGTCAGCATCTGTTTGTCTTTTTTGTTGGCAAAATGGGAAATAGGAAAGTGCGATTCTATCACTAGGCAGAGCAGGAGCCTGCACTGTGCAAGAACAGCAGGTCTAGCTAAAGTAAATGCATTCCTTTTGTCCTCTAGAAATTAATATAAATGAACTATCATCTATTGACTGGTTTATATCACATCCTATGAATGTATGTAAATAAAACTGTACATAGATGCATATCTATATAAAATATCTTTTAATAACGTATCAAATTTGTGTAAATTGGAAACAAAAATACCTATAAAGCCAGTGTACATAAGTTACAATTCTGTATATTTTCTTTTGTTCTTCATAAAAATATATTTACTTTGACAATAAAATGAAAATGGAAATTTTAAGTCCCTCCTTGAAATTATTATTCATTAATTTCCTTTGTAGCCAGCTCTGTAATCAAGACAATAGCACTTGAAATTTTGATTCACCTGGATGTAACTTTTCAGGTGCTTTGTAACAGGGAGATGATGGAACAGTTCTGAAGTTATCTTCAGTTCTTCTAATCTCAGAAAGTTCTTGGGAGGCGTGAGATGTTTCAGCTCTCTCTTCACCGGAGCCCTCACGCCTCGCCTGGCAGCCACACTGGGACCCAAGTGCCTTCCGTGGCTCCTGATTGCTGTGGAACAGGTCTGAAGATGCAGTAAAACTGTGGTTATTGAGTCAGAGCAAGCAGGTTTTGAAGGAATTCAAGTTTTAGTGATTAGTGTGAAGGAGGAAAGGTTTCAAAGTCTGCTTCAGGCTGTGACCGTGAACCAAGACAAAGGACTTGATTGCCATGTGCTGCAGTTCCCTTTCTTGTAAAGTGGGGATAATAACACATCACAGTGATCCTGAGGGACTTAATTTACCTTTATATGATCATATGATCCTTGGATGGAAGGAGCAAGGAATAAGACCAGTAGTCACAGGATTAGATTGTTAAAGAAAGGCTTGGCACGATGGAGGTCTTGGTGCCAAGGCACTTCAGTTGGCTCTTCTGTAAACCCACGCCTGAAAGAGTGATGTGAAGGATCTGTGGTACGCAGCATGCCTCAGGCCTGAGGAGAAGATGCCCTGTCCTGCAACAGCCATTGCTTCCCACTTGTAACAACAGGGGCATTAACACAATGCTCTCGTGATCTGCAAGCCGGGACATCTCTTGCACTGTGTTTCTGGTTCCTTGGCCTCCACTGGAAGAAGAAACCAGCTACATTACTGGTATTATACACACTTCTGTGTCTCCATGGGAGCAATGGTGCAGTGGGTCCAGATCTTCTCCCAGCAAGAGTCACTCTGAGACTAACAGGCACTGAGGGATTAAAGTGTCTCCCTGAAGAACAGACACCAAAAAGCGCCAGCTGATGAGCCAGGGCTCTCCAGACCCCGATTATTTTTTCCAGAGAATCCCTATGAGTCTGGCAAGAGGACCAAGGAATGAGGCAGCCTAAGTTCTCTGCACTCCAGGCTGTTGTTACCTCCCGAGGTGTAGCCTGAAGACCAGAGTTGTAAGCACTAGTTGTGTACACACTTTAGCAAGCCTGCACCAAGAGGATCTGCGATTCCCTTCTGTTCTCACCCTATCCACTTCATGTTTTAACCAGCTGCTTTATTTTAACCAACATCTCAGTCTCCTCCTCATCTCACCTGGAGTTCTGGTATTGCTGTAAAATTGGGCAATTCACCCTGCAAGACACACGGGGCAGAAGTTACGTATTGCTTTTTTGCAAGAGGCAATACTTAAAGCTGAAGTGGAGTAATGCAAATCTCCTGCTGTTGGAGCACAGCAGGGCACAAATCCAAGATCTAACTTATGTTTTAGCCTGGAATGTTTTCAGTGAAATGCTTTTTCTCTTTTTTCCCCCCCCCTTTTTTTAAGTGTGGATTGTGTGGGTTTTTCTAGTTAATACCTATAAGGAAATGTAATTTTATGTATAAGATGCAGTATTTTTTCTGGAAAGAGTGGAGCTGTGTTTGCTGTTAAAGAAGAATTAGCCTTGCATGAAATTAATGATGTTTTCAGAGGTTTGTCACAGAAAAAGTAGAAATTTCCAAAAGAGATTTTGATATTTGTTTTATGCAGAATTACTGGTCTGCCTGAACTTTGCAGATCATGAGAAAAATATGACCTTCCCTTAAGCCTGATTTTATTCACCTGAAGATAAATATATATTTAAGTGCTTGGATACCACAGCTGTAGATGAGTTTATTATATCTCTGCTTCAGCAACTCTGGCTGACATAGCATGGGATGGTTATACATATGCCTATATTGACTTCATTGACTTCAAACATCTATAATCTGGTTTCTGAGGTATGAATGAACCTGTGTGCAGTGTCAGAGACTTCACAAAAGGATTGTGATCTGGTTCCTAACACTTGTAAGAACTCAGTGTGTTTTTAAAAGGCTTATAGTTTCTTTGTCAGAGCTAGTGGTGAAGGAGTAGTTTTATAAGAGGTAAGGAGCTGTCAGCTGGGAAGGTTGTACTTGAGGTATGAACTAATCTAAGGAATATGAGTAAAGTGAGGTTTCTGTAGGGTGACTTGACTTCTGTGACCCCTGGCTAAACATAGTGCAGTGGAGTGATGTGTCCAAGACCACAGACCAACACACAGGGGAAGTTGGAGGAGAACCAAGAATTACCAAATCTCTTTTGCCCCAGACCACACGTCAATAACGCACAGGGAGTTACAGAAGGCAAAGAGTAATAGGACATGTGAGGCATTAGATAAGCAAAGAAAGGTAAAGATGGGGCATAGATAAAGTCAGGCTGCACTGATAATGTCTACTTTTGGAAAGCATGCCAAGGAGAGAGGAACGAGAGCTTGCGTGCCAATGTGCTGCACGTGGCAGTCACCAGGGCAAAACTCCCTAAGACTGGGACACAGACCTGTGTTATGTGTGGACTTTTTTCCCATGTGGAGCTCAGGGAGCTGCACCCCTATGGCAAGGAAAACCACCCTATTGAGTAGGGTGGTGTGATGAAGGATGGCAAATCTGGCTCCTTGGATGAGTGCTCAAATTTAGATCCTGTAATGTTTGCAACAACCTTCTGCTTCCTGCCTTCTCTAGGGGTTGTTTTCACTTAATTTTCTGTGCCAAGAGCCTTCTCCTTGTCTAAATGACCACTATACATTTAATCCAAACAACCAGGTGACTCCAGCACAAAGCCAGTGGCAATAACTGAGTGTTAATGATTACCCTGGGCCTCTTGGGTTATGTAAGCCTGGATATGCTGTGCATGGGCTCTCGGCTTGGACTTGCCCTCCCTGTCTGGGAGAAATACCAAGGAGCTGCCAACACACATAAAAAGCTGTTTGGAGCCAGCTAGGATTTTCCTTCTCCCCTTTCGATAGCACCTATGAAACCCGTTATTCACTCGTTTCAGCAACTGCCATGCTTCGCTTCGCTTCCTAGTTAAGCAGAGACATTGCTCTAAAAGAATAAGTTGTGCTAAGCTCCTGCTGGCTTCAGCACAAGCCAAAGACAGTGACTGCCATGGCTTACCTGGGGGAAAAATTTCCCAGCTAAGGCAGGGACTGCAAATCCCGACAGGTCCTTGGCTTCCCTTTCTCATTCTTTCTGGGACATTTGTGCTTTGTTCTTGCCTTTTTTTGTGTGTGTCCATGTGTTTGTGTGTGTGCAGCAAAAAGGTGTTTGAAGGTGTGTGATAAATAGATATTGTGAAGCATCTTTTAGCCTTAACATCTCATGTGTTTGCATACAACTAGAGGGATGGGACTTAATCCCTTCCCCCTTCTGGTCATCTTCCCTCTTCTGGTCATCTTCATCTCTTGCCCTGTTCTCTATCCAAATATCACTTTTGTAATGGTTTTGTGGTTAGGCTGACTCAAAGCCTATGTAAGTGCTTGATCTTCTAAAGGGATAAAACTTGAGGAACCTCTTAGGTCTTGGAGAAGTTTATTGCAGAGAGCTTTCATCAGCTTACCCATCCTGTCCTACGAAGCATGTATGCCTTGGCCAGCATCTCACTGAGCCCCAGATCACTATTCAAGCATCCTGCAGTTTAGAACAACATCTGACAAGGGTCTGGCCACCACGAGAAGAGGGCAGTGTTTGCGTCTCTGCCCAGTGCAGCATGCCAAGGTGTTAGGTAAAATGGAAGTGAAATACATACATGAATAACAAGTTACCGCCAAGAAAGCCAGCTATCCTCTTTCTCACGCTGGTGCACATGTGATAACCATCCCCCTGCTCGTGTTGGAAGCATAACCATCCTGAAAGGGAGAAAAAATTGAGGTGAATGTGGCCTGTAGTTTTCTGAAAAGGAGCAGAGGAAGGAAAACAGAAACTGGAGCAAGTTATGGTGTAACAGGCACTGTTTCGTCTTTTCCAGTAAAAAGAGAGCGTTAGGCTCTTTTTGCAGGAAGGGCTCTCCTTCTCAGGAAGAAGGTCTGAGCTAGCAGCCAGCGTCAGAGCAGCTGGTGTGTGCTGCTCTGGGGCAACAGCAGCTTTACGTCAGGGGGCTTAGTGAATAATAGTCAGAGGGTTGTGCCTTGGAGAGCTGGCAGGCACAAAGAGAAGGGTTTGTGAGTGCGTGCTCAGTCTCTCAGGTCCCTTCCTTGTATGATACTGCTTTTCTGCTGAATCTGGAGCTAATTCGTGGAGGGGACTCAAGGGATTCTTATAATTTCCCAAAGCAGAATTGTTATTTATCCATATGACCCAGGTAGCAGGAACCCCACTAGGCAGTCTGAGGTATTTAGTGGAAAAATCTATACAGGAATTGTTTTGCATGTGGCTGAGGGTGGAGTCCAATAGCCCACAAAAAGAGAGGTACAAAGAATTACTGTTAAGTATCTAAAAAAGCTTCTGGCATCTGCCTTTCCTATTGAGTCCAGTGGGCACCAGCTTAAGCCCTGCTACTTATTCCAACATTATGGTTGCAAATACAAGATTTTGGCTATTGGACTGAAAAGTGTCCAGGCATTTAGCAAAACTCACCTTCCATAAGTGAAGGAGTGACGTGAACGTTCGAGTTTGGCTGTTGGCTGCTGACTTTTTCTGAGAAGTCTATAAACAGGAGCCAGGTAGTCTCTCACTTTTTGTTTCTCTGGTGTGTGTTGTTTTTCCATGGACAACATGTTCTGGACCTCAGACGGCTGGCTGGAGCTAGAGCCATTCAGATCGTGTGTCCCTAGTGGCAGATAATGCCTCGGGGAGGGCAAAGGACTTGGAAATTTGTGTATGTCAGAACAGTGATCCTGCAGCCAGCACGGCTGGAAAAACACCCAGGCGGTGCTGATGGTGGCAGTGCTGGAGCAAGTGGTCTCATGGACCCCTGTCTGTGCAAGACTTCAGCTTCCCTCTGCTGTTTCTTGGGTCTGAATAGGACACTGTGGCACCATGGAACTGAGAAGTGCATGTGGGCATCCAGGGATGAGGCTGACATGGGAATTTCTTTGCGTTAATGAGACCTCTCTGCCTTGACTGATGTTGAAACGGCCTCTGGTACAGGCCAACCACTTCTGGAAGTTGCAGATGCTCCTGGGGAAGATCCACTTGGGCTGGAAGGGGAGCACTGGGATATAAGCAATCTGTTCCTTCTCAGAAAATCAAGTTAGTTACATCTAACAAGTTTGCTGCTAAACTCTCCCACTTGCTCCCTAGGAATTGATGGCACAACTGGAGGGTGTTCATTTACCTGCCGCCTGGGACCTCTGGTCTCCTTACAGGATACTGCTATTCCAACAACTGATAAATAAACACAGACTAATAAGACATTTTTCTTCATGGGAGTGTGTGTTTTCTTAGGCACTCAAACTCTCAACAGCCCTTCTCAAGTGCTATCCAGCTGCCTGAGCACTCACCCCTCACTCAGTATTGCTGGCACTGCCTGTTAGATAATCCAGGCTTGTGCATGAGATCAGTGATACCCATGAAAGTTTAATGTGAATCAGTCTCTGTCATGCCTAAAGGAGCAATTAGCAAATTAGAATTGGTCCTGATGACTTCATGCCAGGTACCTGATACCCCATGACTAATCCCTGGCGGGTGGAGGAACAGGAATCCAAGGGGAGCTGGAGCCACCTTCTTAGCTTTGCTCCTACATTTTCATGCTAATCTCATTGAAATAAATTAGCTGCTCTAAATTAATAACAGTATTTGACAGCTCCCTAGCACCTTCCAGCTGAGGAGCAGAACATACTTCCCAGTGGGAAGTTCCAGTCCCCTCAAGAGTAGTTGTCACCTTCATCATGCAAAATTGGAAAAAGGTTTTAAATTATTTGACCAATCATTCTTGAGGAGCTTGTGGCAGAGCTGTGGAGCAAGCCCAAATGTACCAGTTCCTTCTCAGACTGAGGAATTAATCACAGCTTAATGATTTAATGTGATTTTGAGATGTGTACACACTGATGTATAGGTGCACAGAGGGGGAGAAGCGGAGATGCCTTTTAGCCTCTGAATAGACTGAAGACCTACATGAGGTCAAGTGCAAGGAATGAAAAATGTGTCCATTTTGCTGATGTAGCAGGAGTGATGTTGGTGCAGGTGTTCTGTGGCACTTGCAGCTGCTGTAGGACCTGGGGAGCAGTAAGGGAATAGCTTGGCTACGTCTGTCTGTGACTCTGAGTCCTTGCAACAGTCCTCAATGATCTCTGCAAGATGAGTTTGTGTTCTTCATCTTCTGGGGAACATGCTGGCTCCCACAGTAAGTAGCAAGAAGGTCAGCTCAATGTTCTCTCTTGCTTTTATCACCCCATAAAGTAATTCCACGCCGCTGACGACATCATCCTTTTGGTGTGAAGGAATGGAGGCTGATCAACACTCTCAGAGGTTTCCTTGCACTAAAATCCAACTTGCACCTTGCAATACCTTCCTACACAACTACCTACAATATTTCCTCCTTAACTTAGAACTTTCTGCTTACTCTTCTCAAACACATTTGTTTTAAAGAATATGACCTGCTGCTGATGCGCTACCTGTTATCTATTAACACAAATATTTTAAATTGCCTAAGAGTGTCTGTTTTGAAAGCTAGTACAGAAGAACTACTCCAATGTAATCTCTGCTGCTTATCCTGATCTTTTATTCAACCTCTGGAACTAGATAATTTGTGTGGGAATTAATAAACTCTACTCCTTGTTGTGATAAGTTCTAATGACTACTTTCAAGGGAGTTTACTGGATCAACAAATAACTAGTCATCAGCTAGAGTGATGTGCTGTTGAGAGAGAGGTTTCTACCTTAGTTATAGTGTATAGGTAAGTGTAAGGCACAGAGAAGCCTTGCAAGTAAGTCTATTTGCAGTATATTTTCAGAGCTAATAGCCTGAGCCATGTGGCAGTCTAACAAGATGCACAGGACTAATAAAGCAATTTTGCCTTTAACAACTCACTGGAACAGACTTCTTTCATTTTCACAGACATTTTCATGGAACAATATTCACTGTTTTCTGCTTGTCTTAGGAAAATATCCACCTCAGAGTCCCATGGTTGCTGCCTCTAAATACAACCATATAAAAGTCTTTTGCTCTTCCCCTTGCCAGGCTTCAGCACACACACTCCCTGAAGACCATCTCAAGGCCACTTCCATACTTCGGTGAAGAAATTAAATGAAGACTCAGTTAAAGTCTTTAGGGCCTTCAAGTGGAGGCAGCAACAACAGAATGACGTTTCTGATTAGCGTTGCAATGTGATAGTGACCATCATGAGGGAAAAGAGAAAAACTGGCAGAGAGAAGAAGTTTAGATCTTCAAGGGCATATTTATAAGCCCAGTCATTCTCCACCGTATTTTGCTGTCTCTGATCAAATGAATTGTTGAAGCAATGCAGAGGCATGAGCTCCTCTAATTTTTTTGGGTAGGCACAAGAAGAGAGGTAGACCACCCTGGCAAAGGTGGAAACATGATTTGCACATTTTGTTGTCCTCTCTCATGTTTAATCTGTGAGCCTGTACCTGCCAGACTTATAAACAACAGCACATGGATTTGAAGCATCTACTGTTTGGGCTCTGGGTGCAGAGGCTGACAAAAAAAAGAGCTCTCACCCAGGTGAAGTCAGTCCTGTCAGTGAAGGCTAAAGTCTCAGTGAAGGCTAAAGTCTCAGTGAAGTTGTCAGAGCCATGGCTTCAGTTTGTACTCAGGCACCCATCCCTCTCAGGGCTAATGACTTTGCTTGCTGGGCTGATCTGGGAGGGAACTGGAGTTTCCTGTGGGTCTGGGTCTAATCAGAGGTCTCAGCTGAGGGCATCTCCAGGATGCTGTAAGGAGAGGAACTCAGGTGGGTGGATGGGATGCTTGTGGCTGGCTGGGGAAGTGATTTAGGTGCAGTCCACCTTGAAGGAATGGTCAAGGAGAGAGTTTACAGCAAGGAGCAGCTGGCCTGTGTAGTGAAATGCTTTGAGGAATGAACCTTCAGCAGGTACTGTGTTTGGGAAGTTGTGGTTGGCATGGTTCAATCTTTTGGGGTTTTCTGAGGACTGAAACAGTCTTGAGGCTGGTAGCTAAAGCCTGTTTCCTAGTGTTTAAGCCCAGGCAGTGATGGATTGTGCTTGGCTGTCAGGGAGTCATGGTGCTCCCCAACTGAGGTGTTTGAGCTTAGTGTTCTGGGGTTTTTTGACTTTGCTCAGAGGGATGTAGAATAGTTACCTGGTTCAGTTCGGGTGGCTGAGTCTGAGTTGTGCCACAAATCATGACCCAGGGGACCATGCTCCTTTCTGGACCTATTCTTTTTTTCCTTCTCCTGGCACAGAGGAGAGGGCTTCCTCCTGCTCCAGTGTCCTACTGTAAAAATAAGCCTATTTTCCATTCTTTATTTTCCTCATCTCTGAACAAAAGAAGCTGTGCTCTGAACCATAAAGGCAAGTGCACAGGCTGTTTTTTGTGAAGCAAGGAGGAGCAAACGTAGTTTTGCCTCTGAGCTAATGAGTTTCCTAGTACGGGGCATAGTCCAGACCTTTCCAAGTGTGGGCTTGAGCCCAGACATCACCCTGACAACTTGTGGGAACATAAATACAAACAAAAATAATTTCCAGATGAGGGATGTATGCAATGTTTTCTTTTACTGGCATTTATGCTTGCTTATTTGGCTGAAGTTGACAATCAACTCTGTTTATTGCAACAGGGTAATCGGAGGATGCTAAGAACAGTAAAAGTACTTGTTCAGCTCTGTCTGCATCCCAAGAGAGACACGAAACCCGTGGGGGACACCTTGGGGAGGCCCTGTGCAAATTTCAGATGGAGACAGGGCCCAGAAACAAGCAAGAATGATCTTGCCAGAGCAAACCTTTTTGGAGTTTTGACTGTTCCAGAAGCGTTTTGGAGCTCCTGTTTTGTGGCACATCTCGTCAGCCAGCTCTTCTCTGGGCTGTGCTGTGTTGTGTTAGTCCCACTCCTTGTGGTGTGTCCTCATGGATCTGGGTAGGACTGAATCCTCAGGAAGGGAAAGCAGTCCCACAGGAAAGGAGGGTTTACGTTATATCTTCTTTCACTTGCAAATAACAGTAGTGGTTTTATAAGGTGATTTTTGGCTGGTAGAATCCCCAGGCAGCTGGATCTCAGTGGGATAATGATCGGTTTGAGTTGAATGCTCACCATCTCTCAGATTTGTTATGGGAGAAGAAGGGGATGTACCAGGGGCTGTGGCTCCTTGTTTTACTTTGGCATCAACTCCTCATTCCCTTCTGCATTGTGTACCTTACTCACAGTCTACACAGTCTTCTTCCGATGCCCCCTGAAACTAGAAGTATGAAAGCAGGATCTCAATCTCCTTTTTTTATAGCAGAAGATAAAGCCATGACATGACGTGTGTATATATATTCCCATAGTTAGTACACAAAGATGCTGCTCTAAGCAATACTATCAGGATGCTTAGGCATGATTCTGTACTGCAGCCCTTAGAGGGGGTCCTGGTCTACCTGGGCACTGAATTTCCCGTGACCTTATCCCCAGGGCACCATCAGGAAAGACAATAATGACACCAGCTTAAAATTTATGAGAGGAAAAAAGGTTGATTGTTACTGGCTGTCCTTACAGCTAGATATTATCTTCTCTTTCTTTGTTTTGTCTTTTCTCTCTCTGGAAAAATCAGTCCTTGAATGTAGCCCCAATATATTACAATAGTCAGCCTCTGATGTTGTTGCTTTGAGTCTGCATGTCTAACAAGTCTGAAAATAACTAAATAAATCACTCAAATGAGACAGTAAGTAAATAGATTTGTCCCTCTGTTTATTAATAAACACATGCGCATGAACCTATATTTCTATATTAGAACATGGCTCTGCATCCCCTGTGGGTATAAAAAGAAAAACACCTGGCAAAGAGCGAGGGCAGTAAGGCAAGTACAAAGTTTCCACAGTAAACATATTTGTGTTTGCTGAGCAAGTGTTGCCTTAGGAAGGCAGGCAAGGGGAGCAGTTACTGCTGGTTTGCAGAGCCTCAGATTACCAAGCACAGAGACAACACTGACAGCTACAGATGTGCAGGCTGCAGTTAGATCATACAGAGGAATATTTGAGAGGAATGTGCAGGAATTCTTCCTTGCCTCTCTCCATGCTGACTGTGCATGTGTAAAGTCCAAATGCACTTCCTCCTTGGAGTTTGCAGCTTGGTGAAAAAGAGAAAAGTCAGAAGAGAGAACAACAGCAAAGCTGAGCTTTGGTGCTTGTTCATTTTGTGGAGGGGTTTTTTGGGGTTTTTTACCCCTGGTTTTACTGCTTGGAGGGCTGTTCTTTGGCGTAGCTCAGATCACACTCTAATCCTTACCCTTGCAGAAATAACTCTCTTGACTTGCAGAACACTACTTTCATAACATCATTGCAGAGGTGATTCAAGCAAACCTTTCCTGGTTGGATTCATGGTCATTTATGTCAAAGCTGAATATGGGGAAAAGGATGAAGGAGGAACCTGGGGGAAGAATGTGCCCAGGGCATGCCAGGCCCTGGCACAGGGTCTCTGGGAAGGGAAGATCAGGATCTCATGATGACAAGTGTAATTCTTGTGCTGTGAGGTGGATGCATTCATCATGATGGGTCTTTTTATTGCCTCCCCATTCCTGTTTGCAGGCTGTGCTGTATCACCCTCCCAGCCACACTGCTATTTCTGCCTCCTCACAGGGTCAGCTGTAACATGCTGAGCAAGGGGCAAAAGGATGTCAACAAAACCTGAAGCAAGGCCCTGCCTAACTGGGACACATTAAGATATGTCGGTGGGTGTCTCAAGTCTTTCTATACTGTCCTCTAGCTCTGCAAGAGACCCAGCAGTTTAATTAAGGATGATGCTTCTTTAGAAATTAAACAAATAGCCTTGCACTGGAGTTAGACAAAGCCTCCTACCTAACTGCCTCCAGCTGTAGTGGTGCAAAGGCAATGTCAGGCTCAGGCTAAAAAAGGGTGTGAACCCATGACAGGCAGGTGCACTTGGACTGGGCTCCTTTAACCTATTTATAAAGCTTTGGGTACTCCCACTCCGTCAGCAGTGGTTCTAAAGATGGTTTTTGTGAAGCTGTTGAATAACATAATCAGCTTCACAGCTTTAATTTACATGGTGATTTTGCTGACCACTAATGTGCAAAACCTGGATGCTAGAATTAGTAGTGTGGTCTTCACACTGGATTTGATACCTAGGGAGAAGTAGATCAGAAGTATTAGAAAGTCTTATGATTCAGTGATATGTATGTCACTTAACTTGATTGCATGACCTGCATTTTTCTGCCTGGGATCTGCCACTGTTTAGTCAGACTCTTCTGAGTCTGATTAAATTTAATTTAGTCAAACCAAACATTTTACTCACTAAACAATGTTTGGTTAGGTCACAAATAGCAGTGACCTGTCATTCCTTCGGTATATGAAAAGCCTTGAACAGCTTGAAGGTATCCCATTCAATTGCTGTGCTCTGTCCCTCCTGGAGAAACTCTGCCTTTGCATTAGGACAAGGCAGACTTGAACATTACTTGTCCTAGTAGTTTTTGTTTGCATGTAAATATTTTAAGTCAGCAGCTACTACCTGCAATGAGATCTCTCAAGAAAGAAACTGTAGGCAGAATAATCATCCTAGATCTGACAGAAACTTTCTTTTAGCCATGTCTGCTGGGAGGAATTAGAAAGGCGTATTTCCCTGTAGTATTTTTATTAAGAGCTGTGCTCAGTTGGGGTGGGTGGTGTTAGAGACTTGTGGTACCTAGGCTGGCCATATAGCCAAAAAAAAATTACTGAAAGCAGTGATCTGCTGAGATCCGTTGACATCTGTGTGCTGAAGATGTGCATGTTACTAAAGTAGGAGCTGACCAAGTGAGGGCCATCCTTAGTTGTTCTACTGGTTGGACAAGCCTAAAGCAGCACCAGTTAATAGGTCCCTCCTGGCTGTCCACAGATGATATTTCATTGAGGAAAACCAGCAGTTAGAACTGAAAGCTGTGGAAAAAGTGGCCTGTCAGACACTTGGAAGGGCAGTGAGGGTGGCTAGACATGTTTAAGCAATAGTAGGGGATGGGTCATATAATTTCGCTGCAGCAATCTATTTCCATTTGGTTCTGCCTGCTGGGCCCGAGGCAAAGCATAATGTGCTCCTGGAATGATTGTCTAAAAGACAGAATCTAGTGAAGCTAAAAATGGATCATGCTTATTCTCCTTAGCTCTTAAAACAAAATAATGTACAATGCCATTAGACTGTGGAAATCATTAAAAATAACATGCTTGGACACTTGCACATTGACTGTCAGACACAAAAGATCAGAGGAAATAGGTCTCTACCTGAGCATGCTGTTGCATGATTTCTGGTAGGAAGCAGTTCTCAGAGCAGACCCCAGTGAGGAATTGGACAGTTTTTGGGACGTGCATGAAAATTTTGGTTGTCTCATGGTTCTACAGCTATTTTGAAGTAGATCCACGAAGGAACTGTTAATACAAGTGAGCTGCATGTTTTTAAACAAATAAGAGGATTTAGGTTAAATATTAACTTTTGGTCATTCCAACTCTGATAGCTTTGGCCTTCAGGTTGATCATTTAATGAGCTCCTTTCTGTTGCTACAGCAACTGCAGCCCTGGAAGACCTTGATGGTCAAGTTGGGGGCAGAAAAAAAATTAAAATGAAGCTTGCCCTGAAATTTGCTTAGGCTTCTATTGATAAGTGTCTGTGCTCAGAGTCAATTGTTCAGACAAACAAGGCTTGGAAATTTACCATAGGGTTTAATGCAATCCTTGCACAACCCCATTCCGATCCATCTGCTTTTGCACACTGCTAAAAAAAATAAAAAGCCCCCAACAAACCTTAAATTTCTTGCCCTCCTCTGACATGCGCTAAGCTGTTCAGTGGTGTTTTAAGAAAGTGAACAGACTGGTTTGTTCTTTTGGCAGAGTTATCACTGTACACGGTGTAATTCTGGCCCGTGAGTGTGTGTGCCCTCAGTGTGCCGTGCACCAGCAGAGAGTCTGAGGTGTGATACAAGCTGCCTTTTGGAAGGACAACGTTCATCCGTGCTCCCCTTTCAGCATGTGCTTGTACACAGCACCGTGTCAGATCTTAGCTGCTTTTTTTCTGTCCCTTTCAAATACCACTTCTGGCTAGAAAGGCCTTTCTTCTTGGACTTCTCCCAGTCTTAAAGCATCCAAAATTTTCCCTGAATACTGGTTCTGTTTCACAGACTCTTTCTGTGATGACTGCTTAGTAGATGTAAATCAGTATTACCATATTGAATTCACAGCAAGAATGGCATTTAATGTTAGATGAGGTTTTGGCCACTTGTTTTTGCAGCAATAGAAACCTCCTTAGTTCTGATTACTTCTTCGAATGGTCATCTTAATGCTGTTGTTTGAGTTCTCCAGTATTTTCAAGGTCACAATTTTTTTCTGTGTCTAGGCAATTGCATCTCCATCTCTGATATGAGCAGAGGTCCAGAATGAGACTGTGAGCACTGGCCAATTTTTCTTTCTAGGTAGAATGCTCCCTCTATCTCTTCCAGAGGTATAAATATTGTAATGAAATGTGGGGCTACAAATATACAGCTGATTGCTCATCAAAGCTGATGGCAGAACTGCTGTTGTCTCTGGTGTGGAGCCTCAAGGGCATTTTGTTTGAGTCATGTTTCACAATTGTTTTTAAATGTAAAGTTTTATGGCTCAATTTAAAGTACAGCTGTCAAGAAATGTTTTTTCCTATCCCAAAGAACACTTGAAACCTTCAAAAAATGGTGCTGCTCCATGCTGAGATGGACTGACAGCTCCCAAACTGGAAAGCAGAAGCAGCCCATTGAAACCAGTTAAAGTCTCAGAAATTTAGATTCTGTTGGAGAAGCTGAGACGTGTTTAAATTCACAGTCCGAATCTGGATCTGAGCCTGCTGTATCAGGGTGGATGGCCTGGCCAACGGCACTTTGCTACTTCATGTTTTCTCTTCCTGCTCTGGTTCTAAAAAGTACATTATGGACCTGAGATAACAACAGCTTTTTTACTGAGCTGTCACTGTGAAAGCTATTCCCAGGAACTGTTTCAGCCTCAGCGAGTCTGCATTTTCCGTCAAAAACATTTTGTCAAAAGCCTCCAGACTGTTTCTCATCCAAAGCCTGCTGAAGTCAATGAAAAACACTCTTCTTCAAGAGAATTTTAATTACTATTAAAAATACCAGAATAAAAGCATAACCACATTAGGAATTGAGGGGTTTTATTCATCTTTGTTTTTATGGACTTCTGAAAATTAGGAATGGGGTTAATGAATAATCATCTGGACTTACCCTTGGTTTGAAAAATGGGGTATGAGACTTGTCCATGCCTGCCAAAAACCATGTGTTTCTTGATTGCTGCAGTAGT
Source organism: Pitta sordida (assembly GCA_013390025.1). Lineage (NCBI taxonomy): Eukaryota > Metazoa > Chordata > Aves > Passeriformes > Pittidae > Pitta > Pitta sordida. The sequence goes on from WEKX01017108.1 coordinate 165,993, forward strand.
CTAGCAAGGAGCAGGCTGTCATAATGGACAGCTGTGACCGCACAGCAATACTGTGGTCAGATATGTGCTAAGAAAAATTCATTTCCATACTTAAAAAAAAAAAGTAAAACAAAAACAAAACCTCAACCAGCAGCACAGCACTTTCCTCCTCCCTTGAAACTTCTGGCTGATAGAGCGTCAGAGACTTTAAATATAACTGAAAGAAATTGAAGAGGCAACAGTTGCAACATCGTAAGGGCTTTTTAAAAAGAGTATCTAGTTAGGAATGCATGGCAATAAAAGACAAGTGAAATCACCTCTCCACCTTAAATTCTTCCATAGGAGTGCACGTGTGTGCACGTGTGTGTGTGCGCACATAAATATCTTGGTGAGCTATTAGCCTGGAAGTTACTCAAGTCTTAGAGAGATCCAATTCTCTTGGGAAGAAGAAGAAAGTAAAGCTGCCAACTTCATGCTTCAAGTGGAACAATAATGCTGAACTCTGAGAACAGCTTCCAAGTCTTCAGATGGCAAATTATTTATCTGCTGACAGAGAACAATGTGCACTTTGTAGTTGATGTACGAGGTTCCCTATCTGTGTTGCATTAGAAAGGAAGGGGGTGTGGAGTTATACAATTTATTATTTTTTTTATTGGGGGAAACACCCACTCCCTCCACAACTTTAAAATCTATAATTAGCCATAAGGGAATCCAAATGCCTTCGGCAACTCCTTTTGAGGTGCTTGACTATTATGTTACTAAGATGTAAGGATGCTGCTGGTGAAAGTTTTCAGAGTCAAAGTCCTGGCATAATTTACCAGTCTCCAGAACAGCTCCAGTAGAGTATCCCAAAGGACCCCAATCAGTGTGCTTCAGTTGCTTTATAATTTTTTCCCTTTTTTCTCCTTTTGTGTTTTCTAATTTCTTTGGCTTTTTATTTTGACTGCAATCCTTCATTGCCAGGAATCTGGTCTCCACAATTGCCTGTAACTCACCTTTTTACCATTGTGCTGTTGGGAGGATGGCAGACATGTAGTCTGTTTCTTAACAGGGAAGAGCCATCTTTGAAAGTGAGTCTTTGTCCTAGAATTGCCAAGCCTTGGCCCTGAAGCTGATATAACTAGCCAGGGGCCTACCTAAAGGCAACTGCTTTGGGGCTTTCTTTGCCTGAAGCTCTGTCTAAGAAGAGCTAGGCTTATTTCACCCAGGACCTACCTGAACTATCATGACTTTGCAACAACATCATCAGATAAAATCTTTATACTTAGCTCCAGTTATCTAGAGGCAAAAAGAGTTTGTACCTCATCACCAAAATTTGAGTCAGCTTTTAATTTCTTTCACCTTTATTAAAGGTAATTTTTTTTTGTGGACTAGTTGCATCCTTGTCTATGATCAGAAAACAGGTATTGTTCTCTCCAGCATCCCTGGAGCAGGCAAGGTACTGCTGCATGAATTGCCAGAGGCAATTGCCACCTTTCCATAAAAAGCACCCACCATGCAGATTTCCTCTGTAGTTTGCCAGGCCAAGTCATGAGCCATAAGAAATATCTGGAGATATTTAGCAGTGTCAAACAAAGCTATCTCCTGATGGGAATAAGCTCACATACCCAGTCTCCTTGTCATCAGACTGGTGACATTACCTGCCCTCTGTGCTGGTTTTCTCAATGGGAGGCCCAGTGCTCAGGCCAGAGTGGCTGCCCCTGCAGTGGGGTCAGGGCCAGGCTGTTGCCCGTTAGGGAGATCAATATGGGACTTCAGTCTCCACTACTTCAGCAACTTTCATTGGAACAATCCTCACGTGCAGTTGACATGTGAAAAAAATCCAGGTGCATCCCAAGTTCCCATTCAGGGCAGTGGGTGTGTTTTGCCAGGTTGCCTGCATGTAGTGATCCTATCTGGGTGCATTGCTTCTGCTCCTGGAAACTCTGGCTTTTGGTATATATCCCTCAAATTAGATGAGCAGCATGAAAAAACACCCCACCATGCATTGGGAATGAACAGAAGATCAAGGTTGCAAAGACCCCATCACACATTCTCGTGTAAACTAATTTAATGTATCCATTTCCAGAGGGCAAAGTGGGGTGTTTGTTAACTGAAATCCTGTGGACAGTAGAAAGCCACTGTCAGCTCTTGCAGTGTCTTTCAGAATATGAGAAAACTTTGTAGAAGTGCAAGAGCAATGTGGCTTGGTGTTGGTGGTTTGTTTTGTATCTTTTTTCCCCTTCCTAATCTACTGTTAAGACTAGTTCTCATGATCACTCTGGGAGTTTACTGGTGGTGTGTTATCAAGACTTTCTTTCACACTTAACAACATGGAAAACCAGCTCCAGTTATATTAATCAGGACGAATGTCAGTGTGGCTGATTAAATCCATTCCCTCAGGCTCAGCACTGTTCCTTGGCTATTGTTTTGCAAAGGAGCATTGATAACGATTAGTGCTGATTACTACTTTTTTGATAAAGGTACATATTATAAACTGCAATTATGTCTTGAGGTACCAGCTCCAGTAAAGGGAGTCACAGACACAAAACTTTACACTGTTTGCTGCATTTAGTCAACCAGCTTGATGCAAGGGAAGTGCTTACACAGATCTCTTTTCAAAGCCTTTGCTTCCTGGCTTCAGCACTGCAAACACCTGGAAAATCCTTGGCAAATATCTAATCACCACCTGTAACATGATGGAACGGCAGGACCGTTCTCAGCCTTCATGTCCTTTACTGGCCTGGGCAGGGGTTGCCAAAGTTGCTCTTCGCCTTCACTTTCTTTGAGCTTACTCAATTCTGCTGTTAAGCAGATTGCAGAACAGCCTGGTGACTGATGAAATACCTTGCAGTGATGACAGGACACGGTGCAGATCTTCACACAGCATTCTCACGGGGGAGAGCTGCACGTTGCAATGGGCCACGGTTTGTCAGAAAGCTGGAGAATTTTTGTCTGACATTTTTGATACAAATTATGTTGTGATCTGCTATTTTGAACAAGAAAAATGCTGACCTTGGGCTGAATTCAGGTTTGCATCCAGAATGGTTGTTTATTTAAGCCCTAGAATATTTTATAAGAGACTCCCATCCTATAGAATTAGGATCCCAGAACAGCAGAGGAATTTCATGGTGAAATTTCAGAGCAACAATCAGTTGTACCAAGCCTATGATAAAAGTGCAGGTAATGAGAGAGCGTTCAGTTTGCTAGCACCGTGGAAGACCTCTTGTCTCTATAGAGCTCTGTACAAATAGATCTTCTTTTCTCAGAATGGGGGTGTTGGCACTGGCCCATGTTTGTATTGTGCTGGTAGGACCAGCACTGCTGCAGAATGTCAGCAGGAGAGCTGTATGCAGGGGCTCAGGTGAACATTGACTCTGTGGCTTTCTGGGTTATACTACTACTTACATGCCACCTCCCCTGGGCCTTTTTGAAGGTGCTAAGGTGGGAAAAGCAGCATTTTGCCTCCTTGGAGACGTATTTTGGGGACTAGGAGGAGAACGTACTGAGGAACAGGGGCTGAGGTGCTTCTCAGGTTATGTGCCAACCTCATCCAAGTTGTGACATTTCCACACAGCAAAGTATGCACAGAAGTAGCTAAGCCTGATATTTCCTGTTGTGTTGGCCTTACCATTGCTGCAGGTCACTGTCTTATAAACATTTCATCTCTATGGGATGGGATTTATTCTTCTCTCAGCTGCAGGTTACAGCATATAGGAATATGATCATGTGGGAGATTTGCCCTTGGTAAAAGAGGAATGAGGTTGCCTAGTTTGGCTCAGATGCTTATTTCAAACATTTTTAGAGATACTCTCTTCCACATTTATTGAAAATATAGCTAAATTGTTGGCATTGAAACAGCTCAGTGCTTCATGCAAGACATCCATGCATAAGTAACGGAGCCCAGGTAACTGCATCACGTGCACCCTAAGTTTTTTTACTCAAGTGGTACAACCTTGTACATACCCAACTCCTGAAAGATCATAGAGTCTGAAAGATTTTCTTTTTGCCTTGGAGTCTTTCCTTCATCACTTCCCTTTCCAATAATCTCAGTCCCTCTCTGATATCCTTGCTGCCAGCTTCCTCTGTGCCTAAAAGCAGTGATGTGGTAGGAGCAATGGTGGCCACCAAAGCAGTGACTGCACGTGCCAGCATGGCACTCTGCTGGGAGCAGGATATGGCTCTCAGCAGCCCTTGCACCTCTTCCTGGAGCCACATGGGTTGTGGTGTCAAGTAGAGTTGTTGCAGGTGCTGTGGCAATGCCAGGCATTGACAAGTCTGGAAAACCTTACCTCTCTGAACTTTGAAGACAGTGTGTGTCTTCCTGGGCTCAGACCGGCTGGGAATCTGATTCCTAAATACTAGCACAAAAGCAAACTAATTTTGTGCCTCCAGTGCCCTGAGCTTTGGAAATCTCAGCCTCTAATTCTTGTTGATGCATATGGATAGCAAGTCTGTTCTCCCAGGCAAGGGAATGCCCTGGGACAGCTGACAGGGTTCACTGAACTGGAAATTCGACCCTCTGTAACTCTTTTTGGACCCTGTAACTGCTTAGCAAGTCTTCCATTTTAACCAGTGCACTCATGTGGCACAGTTTTAATCCTTCATTGCTTCTGGAGAACAGTCATTTAAAGTGAAATCCTGCCCTCAGAGGAGTCAGTGGGAATTTTAAAGTGACTTCAGCCAGGGCCACAGCTCCACCTCTCGCGTGCCCACAAGGGCACTGAGGGAGCAAAGGGACAAGCACTTGTGTGTATCAAGTGCAGAATAAAGCACGGGGGTCAGGAGGAGGAAGTCAGGGCTCTGAACTGTGCATTAAGCTGCTGCTGCTGCCAAGGGACTCCTGCCAAGGAGAGGAAAGTTTGAGTTTCATGCCCCATGAACACAGTCTCTCCTTGCTCAGCGTCAAGGCCACCATGTACCAAGCAGTTTTGTGAGAAAGCAAAATACGCAAGTAAACAGCAGCTGCCTTTAGCTCCAAACATGTCTCGGTTGGTTGCTCCTGTTTTCTGGTCAGTGGAGTGGTTCAGCTAAGGGAAAGGTGATTGAACCATTGAACCAGAGGGGCAGAAACACCTATTAAAAGCAAAATAATTCAAATTACTGGAAATGGCTCTCTTGTGTGAAAGCACCTGTTTGCCTCGGCCACTGACCTGTCTTTGGCAATCCTTTCTTTTCTCTGCTGCTGCTGATAAAATCATGTTCAAGAGCTGTAGGGTAATTCCTGACCTGGAAGGAAGCAGAGCTGGAGAAGTCTCCTTGTCTCTAGTAGTATACAAATTATCTGGGAGAAACAGTGAACAACAGCAGAATGCTTGAACCGGCTGCAAGTATCTGGAGGCTGTGAACACTGAAGGGAGGGAGAAAGGGAAGGGATGCTAAAAGGAGTAAAAATACTGAATTGAGCAACGGAAACTGTAGATTTAAATGTCAGGATATATTTCTTAACATTGATTTCTGTCAAGTTGTTGGCTAATCGCAAAGGGAAGAGGTGGAAATCTCATACATGGAAATATTTCTCAAATTAGGTTTTGATAAGGCAGCAGGAAATACATACTTACAAAAAAACCCGGTTGAACTAGATAATCTCAGAGTATTTTCCCATCTCTAAAGTGTGATTTATACTATAAACATTGCCAGACCCTACAAACTGATCTGTTATTCTAAAAGTGACTCAAACACGATTGCTTGTATTTTTATACCCCTCATGATGTTAAACATTTGGTTTGCCAGGATGTGTTGATGTATCCAGGACATGTTTTGCTGTGAATGGATTTCATGAACTATAATTACTAGGCAATAAATCCATACAAATGGGAAATGTCTCAGGTCTTGTGCTGGATAGTAGGAAAGGATAGGAACTGTTTGTTTTGAGGGATAACATTTTTGTGTGAACTTGGAAGAAATTATAACACCAGTGCTGCTTTTGGTCAGTTAGGGCAGAGGCCACAAAATTGTTCTTTACATTAACAGTAAAAAATGTATTTGCACAGCTATTTCTTGGATGGGAGCTTGCACAGAGACAGCTGGTTTTAATTAGGCAAACAGATGCAATAGCTGAGCAATTACAACTTGATCATGAGCCCATGCAAGGCGAGGGGATCTTTAGCTGTTCGTGCTTAAACTGCTTGTGTTGGGCAGGATTAGACCTGCAGATGACAAATCTTGCACTCCCCACAGCACTTCTAGGAAACTGCTGGGAGTAAGACTTCTTCCTGTGTCAGACTGCATTTGTGCACTAGCATACCTCATTCTGATTTGTGGGTGGGTACAGGTCTTGGGGAACAACCGACTCATTGGCTTTGGTGTCATTTCTTCCTGCTTCCAGTGGGGTAAAGGATGGGAGACTGTGACTAAGTGTATCTCTGGGCAATTCCCTGCCATCATTCTGGGAAGAGTGCAGGTATTTCTTGCAAGTTGCCGGAGGAGTTTGCTACTGATCATTAGAGTAATTTTTACCAGCAGTAATTATTATAATGCTCAAAAGGGAGTTTGTATTACTACAGACAGAATGAAAACATAATTTCATGCCCAAAAGAAATAAAGATTCAAATTTGAATAAGCATCTATCAATCTGTGACTTTTAGGCACAGATCAATCCAGTACCAAAGCACAACCCAGGCTTATCACTCCACTGAAGGCAAAAGTACTTGAGTTGTTAGTGGCAACACGAGTAAAGCCCCTTCAATCTGTGGCTCTTTATTCAGTGTCTTTAGGTATTATTTTCATCGTCCTGTTTGTTGAAGAGGATGTACGGGGTATCAGTAGGTGAGCAACAGCTTCATCCACATGTAAACACACATATGTATGTGTGTTTACAGATATGTACACATATGAACACATACATATGTGTATATAATAAGCTCCCAGCAGTTCAAACTCAGCATTATCTTATTATCATCAGTCACTGTTCTGCAGTGGAACAACAATCTAGGGCTGCTGCAAAGGACAAATACAAACTCAGCAGAGGAAAGATATGCACTTGTTCGTTCAAGGAATTGTGAAAAATCTCAGCCTTTAACTGCTTATCATAAAAAGCCAGGGCTTCTGGAGCAGGCACCTGTCACCCTCCCACCTCCTCCGCCCCGGCACAGAGCCTGTTCACTCTGTCTAACAGAACTGAGAAGAAAGTCCCCTCCTATATCTGAGTCCAGCCCTCAGACTCTCAGTCTGACCCTGAAAATAGCAGCTCTGGTCCATATGAGGTTGGTCCTTCTTGCCTTCTCACTCTGTTTAACATCACTGACAACTCCGTGTAGGAGGATTGTTTCTGGCATGTACAAGAGTGCTTATGAAGCATTGCTCTGCTGATTAAAACATGCGCAAAACAAGCCATGTTAGGGCCTGCCCCCTCCCTCCCTCAGGAAGTTTGCCCAGCCAGGACAGCCAACTGAGACCCTCTGTGAGCCTTTACTAGAGAGCAAAGGGAATATGAGGCATTGTCCCATGACTTCTGGGGCCACTTTATAAAGACTGACTCAAACTGTTCCTCCACCAATTTGAGTGTGACTGTGGCCATCCCAAAGCTCTCTTATCCAGCAATGCCTGGCTTGGTTTCCATGTGACAGCAAATCAAGCTGAAGTGGGGCTTGTCAGTGTGAGAACTGAAAAGGTGACATAGCTGCTGGAGGAAAACATACAGGCTCCTGCCCTCAGGCTGGGCATTGAGCCTGCCATCTCATTTTTAAAATTACAGCTGCACTCCAGGTTGGCCAGTTTTCCTCCTTCCCCCATCTGGACCTGACTGGGGGACAATGCTGCCTGCAGCTGGTTTGCAAGTGCCTCTCTTTCCTCCTCCTTCTCCTGGCCCTCCTAGCTCAGATCCTCAAATCCTACCATGTGTGGTAAAGAAAGGGATGTGGGGACCTCTTGATGTTGTTTTGACAGCCCTGCCCCAGCTCCATACCTATGTCAAGTCGCTCTCTCTACTTCTGCTATGACCAAAACACAGTAGTTTCCTTTTTCTTCTTGTTTTAAACCTTCCCGTGATCCCAAGTTCTTCCTCTGCTTGTCCTCACAGATTGTGCTTGTTCTACTGTTCTAACCAAGGAGGACATACATGGTGAAATGAAATGGAATATGCAGGAATCTCTAGGCTCCACATTTGCTTAGTTCCCTGTCGTGTAGTGTTTGGCAGACCCTTAACTTTAATTCCTACATTTGTGATGCAAATAATATGTAGTTCACTTCGAAATAGAGTGGGGATCCCTCAATTCCTACCAGAATTACACCATTGCTGTTCTAAGTTTGAGTTTCATTACAGAGCCTAGCTGAGCATTTATGTCATAGTGCTTGTTTGCTGAATTTTTTTTCTTTGGCTAGTTGCTTTTTCATTGCAACTCCTATTGTGACTTTTCCAATACTGCCCTTTTGTCAGTCTATATATTTCTCTGGTTGGAACTGTAGATCTCTGGATAAGCAATATCAAGTACATTGTTTTTAATATTGAGCAATTACATGATAAAATCCTCTTCCACAAAGCCAATGAAATGGTCTCTGGTGCATATACAGTTATCAACAGTGCTTTGGTGCTCTGTTCCCTTTTGCTTTATTAACCCTGTCCCTGTGGGCATTGAGCAACGATCCAAAAGATGTCTGTGCTGCACGTACAGTGCGTTGTGCTGGCCACTTCTACAGAGCAGGACAATACAACAGATTTCTGAAGCTGAATACTTCACTTGTAAATGCATTTTCAATGTTAATATAAATTAGCTTATGCTTGCGAACATCCATGGTACATGCATGAATACTTAGCCAAGAAATGGGCATGCTCTCACACTAACGTAAATAGGGACAATTTGCCTCTCTGCAATGACTGCAGCTACAGCAGGAATATTCTGCACCCTCTCTAACAACTTGTATCTGCAATTAGGTTTTTAATAATTCATAAAATAACTCCCAGTAAGACATTATGCTTCCTTCAAGTGAAATCACAGAATCACAGAATACTATGAGTTGGAAGGGACCCACAAGGATCATCTAGTCCAACTCACTATCTAACGCCCGTACAGAGACCGAAATCTAAGGGATTCATACTTTCTTTTTGTGCAAATAAGCAAAATGTTTTCCAAAGAGGGATTGAGAGAATTGTTTGGAAAAGAGCTGTCTGATGGCACAGGGCACACACTCTCATGCAGAAAAGTTGATTTCAGTATCAGGCAATGGGCTTTATTTTTACTTCTGATGGCATCTTTGGGGCTTTGTTGGCTATGTGAGAGCAACAGATGAACATGAACTGTATGTTATTCATCAAAAGCTACCTAGCATGAGTACATTAAAAAAGAATAGAACAACAAACAAATACAGCAGAGAGGGAAGTGACAACAGCAGCCACATTTCAAATAAGTCAAACTTTGTTTAAATGCTGTTTTGATGAAGAACGATTAAATGATGTGCTGGAATGAGTGCAGTATCACTAATGAGAGAATTCACAGTTATAAGTGATAGGAGAGAATAATAACAGTAGGGATATAAATCATCTGGCATCCACATTGGTGGATTGTCAGGAAAAAAATTGCTGATTGACCAAAGATATTGCTGTTGGCTCTTTCTTCCATCTTCCTCAGAGAGGTTCTGTCCATTAGAACTATCTCCTGAGGATCCAGAGATGAAAATCTGGAATCAGAACTGTCTTGCGGCAGCTCCAGGCTATAGCTGCATAAGCAAGATAAATTTGGGCTGATTTCTGGCTTGTCTGGTTTTCCCAAATAAAAGCCCATCTGCCTCCTATGACACTGCAGAGGGTATAAAGCAGCTTCTTATGTTTTCATGGTCAAGGACACACACTGACATTTATCCAAGGGTGTATCCAACTGCAACAAGCAGCTCCTTACAGGATGGCAAAGTCTCAGTGTTATTCGTGTAGCTGCACTCAGGCAGGATGGAACAACAGGAACATCACAGTCCCATTGATTTTCTGGGGAAGCTGAATTTTTCAATTACATGATTAGTATTAACATTGCATTCCAAGTCTAAGTGTATTTCCTCATGAATTTTCCACTATATATTAGGCCACCTAGGATGGATACAAGTTCGTATTAGTGACATCTAATAATTAGTTCTATTTTTACAGAAAGGAACTGCAGCACAAAAATTCTCTGGCAGATGCTTAGCTCAGGGCTAGAACAAAATGAGTCCCCAGCAGCTGTCTAACCAAGGACCTATACTGCCATAGTCCTTGAGATAACATCTTCAGATTTACACCACTCCACTGTTTTGGGCTTGGTGTTTTCTTGGCTAACCAGTGTACAACAATGCAGAAGAAAGATTCTGTGGATGTCTCTGGAGCAGCAGCATAAGAAAACAGTGTTGTTTTGAGAAGTTGCTCAGGTAAATTCCGAGGTCACTGTCCACACTAACCAGTAAAGTTCAGCCTGTTTCAGTGGGATATGGTAAAACAGGCCGTAAGGGTCTTTTCTCACACTGCGCAGTACTGTTAGTCACAGCTGTGTTGGTGTTGCCAAGACCATGGAAATACCATAGCACCAGGAAGATGGAGAGACCAAACCTGGCAGCTTGAACCAAGCCTTACCACTAATGCTGAAGGGACAACACACAAAACAAACCCAGCTCCTCTTTCCAGACAAAATTTTGGTTGTTGATCTGGATGGCATTTGACAGGCAAAGGATCCAAATAGAAGGAAAAATCCAGCAAGAGAGGGGAGCGGTCTCTGCACTTATCAGGTCAATTGTTTTATTTCAAGCCCTATCCAAAATCTAATGGATCAATGGGAATCCTTCCAGTAACTTCAGCTGGGGTTTTATAAGGCTTAATTAATGGCCTGGATGCTATGATTGTGCATGTTCTTCTCACAGTACCACTCAGAGTTGTGCCTCCAAAACAAGCTTAAGCAAACAGGGCTCCTTGATCAACATTTTGCAAATGGCAAGAAATTAACTCACTTGGGAAGAGCTTGATAGCAAATGTTTGCCTCCAACTGTCTAAAAGTTTTCTATTATAAATGGAGGGACAAGAAGCCATTTTTGCCCCTGTTCATGGCCAGGTTTCAGCTGTATTAGATTTAAAGCTAATTTTCTGATAAGATGTAAATGTTTAATGTTAAGACTAAAAATGTCTTAGGATTAAGGAGCTCTTTGCAGTTAATGTGGCCATTTGGCACGGGACTGCAAACTGCATCTGACTCAGAGGACCAAGAACACGATCCCATGTAAAGGTTCAGCTTCTCCTGTTGTTATCATTTTCCTGTTGGGTAAGGGCCTAAGTGGTGTCGTGCACCAATCCAGCTGCTACCCTGTTTCTCCAAGTTTCTTTTTTCTCCTTTGCATTTTGAAGCATCTGTCCCGTCCCTTTTTTTAACCATGTGGTTATTTACCCCCCACAAATCATCCATTTGCCCTTCAGCACACATTCTGTGTCTCATTTCCAGCAGCCACAAGGTCAGCTACATTCCTTAAAAGCCAGACTGGGTTTTAATGACCAACTAGCCAAGAGAGGCTTGTAGTGAGTGACAGCTTGTGGGTGCTCATGTACCTGCTTGCACCCTCAAACAAGGCCCTGCAATCCCTGCCTTATGCTGAAAATACCGTGTTTGAAACAAGAGAGATGAAGACTCAAAGAGAGGGCCGTGAGAGGAACTGGGCTGAAAGAGCAGTGTCTGTCCTGTAGAACATCACTTTGTTTATGACTAACTTTATCTGCTTTCAGTGATATGGGAGAAAAAATGGTATTAGGCACTCCGTAGGAGTGTGTCTATATGTGTGTGTGCACTCAGAGACAGGGACATTTATAAACAAACCACAGAACACATTGCAACGCTTGAAAACACTCCAGTGTTGTGTATGGACATCTTGTTCTCTTCTTCTGTCCTAGAGGTGTCAGGTTTCCTTGTTTACAGTCTGCCTCATTCAGGATCTGGAATTCCTGAAGAGCAGCAAAACCTTATCATGTGACTGGAGACAGATTTCCAGGAAAAGTGCAAGAGGTTCCAGGAAAGGTCAGACCTCACATTTTCACTTGTTCCCTTCAAGAATGCAGAATGAAGGAGTTGAAGCAAACAAGTCTCCCTGTTGAGCTTGGAATGAGAGCTAAAGGAAAATCCAATGCTTGATGCAGAGTTCCTTACACTCCACATATTTTTCCCCTCTTTGGTGGTTTATTGACATGGAGCACTTTCAACAGAAGTGGAATTCCTGCCTCTTGGTATGTCAGTCCTTCCAGTGGCTTCCTTATCTTCTGAAGGGTTATTTTTGCATAAGCTGTCAGAAGTGGTTATAACCCTGCTTGTGATGTCATTAACAAGATGATGGGACAGATTCAGGCAACAGTACATGTAGGGAAGACTACGTTCATGTAGTAACAGAAAACAGATAAAGACAAAAATGCAAACAAAACCAACAGCCCCAAGGTCACATACACCAAAAGCATCAATGAGTGCATTTCTAAAGCCCATCAGCAGAACTAGTGCACATTGATTATATGGGGTTATGTTGTTGGGTAGCATCTGGATCTCTGGCTCTGGGCTACAGCTTTCAAAGACCACTATAAGATGTCTGTAGTGCCTCTTCTGCCTGTGCCTCACAGGTTGCAGGAAATTGGAATCTATCTTGTTTTGATGGGGACACATCTGCCTCACTATACTGTGCCAGAGCTTGTCCTGAGTGAAGTCTTAGGCCATGCAGTCAGTTTGCTAACCAGAAGGTTTATGTGCTGCCAGGCTGCAGTTCCATGCCAGTCTGAATCAACAAATCTAACTACTTTTTTTTTTTCCCCTGAGATCTCATCCGATCTGCTATCAGCTTGGATCCAACCTGGTGGATCAATGGAAGTTGTGACACTGTACAGATTTGTTTTTCAGTGGCATTGATAAACCAGTGTTGCAAGATCCTCAGCTCAGACTCAGTCTGGCTAACTGAAGGTTGTGAAATTTCCAAAGGCAACAAGGGGGAAAAAAGCAAGAAACCATTTTTCCCTGTGTTGCAACTCTAAGTGCAATCAGTTGCAAGCAATAATTCTCTCATTGGACGTTCAGATTCATTTGAGTTGAGTCCACAGAAAGTTATTTCTACATATATCAGCTAGATGTCTGACCTGAGGGTTAAACCAAAAAATATGCTTGCAGAAAAGTTGCGAATGCAAAATTCTGGCATGGCAGTGCAAGTTCTGCCCTTGACTAATACAGCTCGTCTCAAAACTGTGACCATGTTGAGTAATTGTACAGGGGAAGATCTTAACTGTTCTAAAGAGCCTCTGTAAGCTAAAACACCCGCAATGAGAACCACCAGAAATGGAAATAGTTGATTAGAGAAAAAAACTGTATTGAAGATATTTGCTGTAAAACAGCTCCCAGAGCTGCACTGGTCCTGCAAAGCATTCTTCCTCATCTTCTTGAGCAGCTATGGTTTTAGTTGCTCTGCACCATAGATAAATTAGAGGACTTCATTCCCCTTGACCAGCATTTCAGCTTCTTGCTTTGAGTGTGGGCTACTGGCTGAGACGTGAAGGTACAGTGTCTAATGAGATCTGATTCCCACATGAAAGCTTCTCAGGTATTAGTGGGCACTTCAACACCAGAACATGACACAAAGTCAGAAAGATTCTAATGAATATTCAGATATGAAATCGGATTATGGCAGAGCAGAGAAGCCCCAGTCTTGGGCTGTGAAGGTGATGTAAATTCAGGGGACGCACAGGCAGTCCCAACCCCAATAAGCCTGGCCAGAGCTCAGGAGGACACTCAGAATTCAGAGGAGGGGGCTAAAGGTGAAGAATCAATACAATTTGCACATGGGAATTAAAGAAATAGCAGAAATTATTTAGGAAATTCTACTCAATCTCTTTCCACTTCAGAGAATGGATTCACAATGTGATTTCAAGCTCTCAGAAATCCCTGATAACATGGGCCAGAAAAAAAATTGTTCTAATCCAATCCCATCTAATCTAACTTAATTTCAAACTACACTGTGAAATGTCCCTAAAAACGTTCAAGACATTTTTAGTTCTTTCAAATGTTGACCATCTGCAGGATTATGTCATGCATACCATTGCTATATGGACACTACTTCTTAGTAGAATTATCATTTAACTGAGCTGAAATAAATTGCAAGAAGAAATGCTTATTAATGACAGCTACACCCAAGACAAGTCTTGTGAAGATTTTTTTTGTTAGGATCATAGTAACAACAATAGGAGTATGCCATGCTATGATGATCTAATGACCATCACTTTACTCACTATGGAATTGCCGTTGTGGGTGACCTTTCTTTCAAATGTAGCACAGAACAGGTTCCTGATTCAGCTTACCCACAGCTCAATGGGCCTGTCTTCTCTGACTGTTCACAGGAGTGCAAGGAGGAGCTAAAATGATCCCTCCTCTGAATCTGAAAGACCAAGTGTAAGAGCAGACAGAGCCCTTCATACCTCTTAATGCAGCAAGTAGTGTTGCTGAAGTGGTGATTCAACCACTGAGAGCAATGCTTTACACTAGTTTTTCTATTTTTCCTTGATCATCAGACTTCTGTTTTTCAAATGGTGTTATATTGGACTCTGAATGTCAAGACTAGTGGCAAGAGAAAGTGGCAGTAGTTTCTGACTCAACCTTTTCATCAATAAAACCCAATCCTCAACTGACTGATACTGCATCAGCTAGGGCAGGACTCTGATCCCTTTGTACTTCAGATACTGTTTTGAACCATAAAAACAAATGAGGTCATGTGAATTACAAGGTGCAGGAGTAAAGGCCTCACACTTTGACATGTGTCTTTGGTGAAGAGTGTTGAAGTCCTCAAAGGGAGGTGCAATAGAACGGTGAAGTGTTAATAGTTCCTTTGACTTTTTATGACTCCTGTTTTGCAAAGAGTGATTATGTTCTGTTGTTTTGAACTTCACTCATGTTTATTTTGTTTCCTAGATCTGCCTTGGTGATGGCCACTCCCAGAGCAAACAACCCTGAGGAAATTCATGTCTGAACTGATGAAGCTCAGTCTTATTCTCAGCATCTTCCTAGGAATTTGGAACTTTTTGTTCTACCTTCATTTTTCCCAAATATTCCTAATTAAAGATCTGTGGATTAATTTTGTTTGCTTTTGTGTCAGCTCTTCCATGTTACTGGCGCATGTTCTGTTACTTCTAGGATTCCAAAACGACAAGTGAAATATGCCAGGTAGAATTTCTGTTGCCTCGTCTACATTGGTCCTGTGTTTAAATTCTGGGCCAGGTGTGATCACCATAGATATGGACTATAGAAAAAAACATATTTTAACCATCAGGAGCCAAATTTGCAGCACCTGGTGCTGTTGAGACCATACACTAATCCCTGATACCGAATTTGCTTTATTGAGTGGGTACAATACTAGCTCAGTGTTGAGCTACTGCAGATGGCTCGAGTCCATACAGGGTAAGTACCTTGGTATTACATCTTTCTACATTTCCCATTTTGGGTGCAAAAATGAGACATTCTTCTGCTTATTGAGGGACACCCAAAGGATACTGATGAGTTCAGCTTGGTTTCTATTTTCTCTTCCTTGGTCAATGGTCATAGAATGATATTTTAGTTCAGGAAAGAGAATCTTTTAAACTTCACTCATCAACTATAGCCTAGACCCTGCACAGAGTAAACAGTGTCAGGCAGACAGAAGGAGGTCTAGGGTTATGAAAATGGCCATTCAACACCATCGACCTCAGGAAAACTAACGAATTTCTACAGAAACAGAGCTGACATTGCCTCCACACCAAAGCACAGAAGGCTGGCAGGGACAGGGGCAGGAGCAGCACGTGTTTGGATGCATGAAGCCTCCACATTATGAAAACCTTCCCAAAACCATACAATGGAAAAAAAATAGTGTTTCAAAATTTGAGCCCAAAGGAAAAGCAAATTGACGTCTAACAAAAGACTTATTTTCTTCTCCCATAGAGAGGTATCTGCCACTTACTCGAGCTGGCAAGGCAGCGTCTCAAAAGGCAATTTAACCAAATTGCATAAGGCCTTGGCTGGGTGGCTGTAGAAATATAGAGCCTCTTATCTGAATGCTGGCCACAGCTGTTGCAGATCTTGAAGGAATTATTTCTGTGCTTGTCAAACATCTGCTTTGTAAGCAAACAAAGAGGCTAAAACACCAGTGGTGCAGATGACGCTGCAGCTCATGAGGCAGAGCCAGGAGGCAGTAAATGGGAACATTTTTCCCTGGCATTAGAATCTTGATGTCCCACTAGTGTCTCCAATGGATGGACAGGCCCTAATCCCTCTGTGTTATACTGACCTGTGCCTTGTCATAGAAGAAGAGCCAGTGTGGTCCAAGAACTGATTTCAGTGTCTTTGATAAGCTGTAAATCATCTACAACTGTCATGAATATTCTGGCATATAGCCTACAGAACTACATTTACTTTCTTTCTCCCCACCCAGGAATTATTCCATATGTGGGTAGACCCAAAAGGAATGATGTAAAAGTTAGAATGTGTATTGCAGGCTTTGGACATCAAGTATCTACTTCCTTTTCCATTTCCCCTCCCTTAGGCATCCCTTTATTTTTCCTCCACAACAGTCACAGTGCTCCCTCTTTTAACAACATTAGCTGCCTTTCTGTAACTCTGGTAATCTCCCTGCTACCAACGCTCCTACACTACATAACAAGTGCCCTCTGAGAGCCACACAGAGAATGTGGAGTGCCTGTGTACTGGGTAACCGGAATACTTTGCGTTCTCTTGTGTGTGTTTTTATGCCACAACCATTCCCATAAAACCCCTTGATAACAACCCATTTCTGTTTCTTTGCATGTGTGCATGTGGATCGGAAGATGAACCTTCACACTCGCAAAATGTAGATGCTGTAGGAGAATCCAGTGAAAATATGAGGACTGGACACCATATGAGGATACTGATTTTGTGTTTTGTCCATTCAAACCTTTCCTTCTTCATGCTTTAACAAAACCCACTGGCACAGAAGAGGAGGATGGTGATGTAGTATGAATAGATGAACAATCAGATGAATGAATGTAAGAGGCAGGCCTGAGGTCCCTCTCATCCCTTCTTCTCCTGGCAGACACTTCTATGTGTTCCTGCAGTGAGTTTATCCACGTCTTTTCAAAAATATCTTCGTACAGTGTGACACAGCTTCACATTTTCTTTATATGTATAATCAAATGCAAACAATTAAGATTGCCTAACTGAGCTCTGTGCCAACAGGTAACTACAGTTCAAAGGACCTTTTACGCAGTTAGCAGGTTGGACAGCATTTCGTCCACACCCTGCAAACAAAGTTGTGGTGTAACTTCTAACAGAACTTCCCTTGTCAAAATCTGAAGTTCTAGGGTGAGCTCTCAGAACAGCTCCCCGAGGCCCCAGGTCATGAAGGACACCTCTAGGCTGAGTAGAAAACCAGTGCATGATGTTCAATTTTCAGCTGAAAAAATGGGAATGGTTTCAGGCTCCATGCAAGACCACAAGGCTCCTGCTGGTTCTGTGAGTGTCAGCTGGAGGCTAACAAAGTGGTACCACCTTGCAATGAAGGCAATCTTATCAAGTTTCCATTTCAGTTATGTTGTACAGGTTTTATCTCATTATTCTCAATGACACTGGGCAGAGTGGAGTGTAAATATAAAGAAAGGTTGTGTTTCTAGTTACAGCTTAACACTGTAGGGTTTTGTTCTAGATCTGAGTTGATTAACATACCTTTGCCTCATGGTTTTTAATCTGCAAAGCAGTGTGAACAGTTACACTTAGCTGAGAATTTAAAATGGTTACTATATTTAAAGTGCTTTTTCTGGAAGATAGTGCAGGTGGCTTGGCTATGCTTGTCATAGGAGATCACCCCCGAGTGTCTGCTCAGCTAAAGTATTTCGGAGATTTGCGTAGTTAAGTTTGTGCTCATCATTCACGTGGGTAGCTGGGTTTAGTTTAGCTACGGCTGGAAGTGGTATTTGGCTAGACATGGGTCCTGTTATTTGAATGGAACCGGAATGTTCAAAGAAAGGAAAGGAGCAGAGAAGTGACTCAGCCAAGCACTGGCTGTGAGATATGTGGCTCTCCAACTCCCAGGTTCAAATCCAAAAAGGTAATAGAAATCAGATGGCTTTCTTGCCATTTGGCAGCCAGTTGGGAGCTTGCGTGCATTGTGTAGGTGAATGTTACTATCAAGTTACAGGACAAGTGACTTCATCAGCTCTAAGGACAAGCTGGGAACAGTTAAGAAAACTAAATAAACTGTATCAACCTAGGGAAGTAGTGTGGTACTTTAAAGGAGTGATGTGTGGGAGGAATGAATGGGGTCTTATAGCTCCCTTTTCTGACAGAGGACAGACTTTACTGCTCATGAGCACCAAGACTTCTTCCTTGGGAAACCAAGTAG
Source organism: Pitta sordida (assembly GCA_013390025.1). Lineage (NCBI taxonomy): Eukaryota > Metazoa > Chordata > Aves > Passeriformes > Pittidae > Pitta > Pitta sordida. Next base: position 184,251 of record WEKX01017108.1, read on the forward strand.
GTGAGAGCATTCTATCAGTTCTGTGGTCCTTTCCATGAAACTGGATCATGGTTCTGATGCATCAGGAAAATTCATAAGCCGCTTATCTTAGCAGAGAGAGGGCTTCACAGTAGCTTTGGAGACCTGAAGCCTCACGAAACTCGAGGGTCAACTGTACTATAAAACTCATTATAAAAACTCAGCGATATTACAAAACCTGCACTGTGTGCCCTGGCCTTGTATCACCTGGTGTTTTTGAATACCATATCATGCCTCAGCTGGTGGCCATTTCTCAGTAGCCCACGGCTTCCCATGTACTGAAAGAGTACAAGACTTGTGATTCCTGAAATATTCCCACAATTTGAAAACAGATCCAAAGACACTTTGCAGTCTACCAGGAGGGGAAAGGGGCTTCTATATTCCTGCCCAACCCAGTATCAGCCCCTGGTGAAGCTCTCATTTCTCCACAGGCTCCTGAGCCTGGTTGTGAAAAGTGATGAGGAACTGGTTTGTTTTGCTTGTGATTAATTAGCATCTCTGGGCAGGATACTGGAGGAAGGTGGCTATTTTCTAGCAATTTCTCTCTTTTTTCCCCTCCACAGAGCCAAGGCCTCCCTGATGGCTGGCACCTGCAGCAGTCCGTGGCTTTGATTGCCTGGAAGCACCCATGTGCCATTAGTTTAGGTGATTGGGTTTGGTGATGGGCAGGAGGTTTATGAGCCTTCTGGTCGGTAGTGGTGGGTGGTCTCAGTTTGCACAAGTGTATGTTAAAAGCAGCTGTGTTAAATTGTATTTACTGTAGGAGTAAATAGCTTGGCTGCTCTGGAGAAGTGGTGTTGTCTCCTCATTCCAAGAGGTACTGGAGGAGAGCCCTGGCCAGATGGAGCTGATAGAGGTAGTGCGAAAGGTTCATGGAAGCAGGTAAGGCTCTGTGTACTTTCTGTGTTCATTTATTTCATGCTGTTGGCTTGGTGGGGCAGACACTGGACACAATATATGTGTGGAAGCAGATGCTTCTTTTACCAGCTGGGTTGGGCTAGCTGTGTCTGGAGCTCCAGGCACATATATCTCTGATGTTTGGTTGTTTTCTTTTGTTTATGGATGTTTTATTTATCTTAGTTTCCTGTTTGTCTCAACTTACCCGGAAGCTCTAGTGCTTCATTTTGTTGTGACAACAATGCATTTTACATAAGATAATGTTTACATTGGTGTAATTTATTGCTGAAACTGAAGTACCAAAAGGCCATTTGGTGTAACTGATGTTGAGAGAGGCTTAGCTGCAATGGACATGTGCTTCCTAATGCCTCAATTCAGTATGGGAAGACCTTTTCTTTCTCCATGTTGGGTTTATGCACCTCTTTGCATTTCACAGTGGAATCAGAAGCAGAATTTAGCCAATGCAGCTGGCTTAGGTCTTCTACGTGAAATTTCACAGTGTGGAGAGAATTTCTGGCCACTTTCAAGAGGACCTGGGTATTATAAGCCAAGGTTGGAGATTTTGGGGATGTAAAAAATTAGAAGATTCAGAGCTTTTGTGTGAAACCAAGCAGTAAATCATGGGTAGTGTTCAGACTTAAAAAGAGAAAACAAGCCCTCCAAACAGTTTTTACCCATTTTCTCTCAGCATTAGCAAATAAGAATTAAACTTGTCATGGTCTAACTGAAGAAAGTGAGGCAAGGTGTGATCAAGAAATCATTGAAAGAGCTTAGAGTGTCATCTAAGGATTCTGGGTGTGACTTCTGGTTAGGACTGATGATTTTGGGTGTCTCAGTGTGAGACTTTTAATAGAACCTGGTGTGTTTGTGTGTGTGGAGTTTGGAGGAGGGCTTTTTTGTGTCATCTCCATCTGTGTCCTCCCCCCGTCTTGGTCCTTCTCTTCACTCTAGATGTCCACCTCTATCTGAGAGACATGGTGCCTTTTTAGCCCAAAATTTTGGGCGCTGTAGAAGTGTATTGTCTGAATAAGACATGTTTTTTTTTTATAAATCCTTACCTTACATCCACCTTCTTCCTTGAGTAATAAAGACTACTTGTGGGAAATTGTTTGACCTACACATACCCTAAAGCTAGAACCTGATTCAGAGAGACCTACTTAGCTTTTGTCTGCTGTGGTTACATAGGTGAGAATAGGCTGCCAAGGACAGGACCTGCCATTTCTCAAATATAAGGCTTATACAAGGAACAGCAGATGTAGCTGCAAACCTGCCAGAACGTATTTCTCTTGTGTGAGTGGTGCATGTTGTTGAAACTGGGTCTCACTTCAAGGAAATAGCAGATGGTACTGTGAGAGGGTCAATGAGAAGTAGCCTTGGCGTGTTTGGCATGTTAATGTGGGCTCTGAGAGCTCTAGAGGGCCCAGAGGCGTGTATTGTTTAGCAGTTTTGGCTTGCCATAGGTAATAAAAGTCTGTACTCATGAAGAACTAAACGTACAAGTTTATTAAATGCCAGTAGATTGTTGTCTTTCTCTAGAAAAATTTGTCTTCTTTCATCGCACTTTATATAGCATGTTGAGACACAATTGAAAACACTTTGCTGTTCTTGTTCGGAAGCAGGGAGTGTTCCTGTGAATGGGAAAGCTCCATTTGAATTAATCATGGGTGATTAGGCGTTTAATGGCCTCTGCAGCTCTTTAAATCGGAGGTCCACAGCAACAGCTGATGCAAAAGTAGTCTGTGTGGGACAGTGAGCAAGAGCACAGCCCTGCCTAGAGGCATGTATGTGAGTTTTCTGTTTTCATGGCCTTGCAATTTCATACTTTGACCAGATTACGTCTCACAGCTGTCTGCATCATCACTCATTCTTGTCGTTTAGAACAGGGTTAGTTAGCATTTTCTGAGCTTCTTCATGGAATTAGAATAAACTACAGAGTTGTCAGGAGTGTGTGTGTGAAGATGAAATAACAATAAAATCATCAACCCTAAGGGAAAAATGGAAATTCACAAGAGGGGTGTGTGTGTGTGCTTGGTGTTATGAATAAAACCTGGATAGAGTAAAAAAATTAACCAGACACTACATAGGGAATATGACAAATGAAGTCTGTGTTTGCTCTGTGTGTATATGTATTTGTCTGTGTGATTTCAAGTTTTGAGAAAAGGAAACACACAGGACCACTCCTTTTTTAGAAATGTCCCAAAGCCTGTTTCAGGCTTTATTGTTGATCTCTTCAGTCTTTTTTCTGGGCAGATTAATGAAAAAACTTACTTTATGCTGGCTAGCTCTTTTTATTCTGTTCCACAGAGTTATTGTGAAGGAGGGAAGGTCTTGTTGTCACATGCCTAAATATCTCTTTCAAGGTGAAATAAAAAGCATGAGATTTTGTTGGTTTTGGGGGATTTTTTTTTCTCCGTGTTTGTACAGCTCCTGCTCAGGACTGCTCATGATAGAGAGATCAAGGATCTCAACCAGTTCAGAAAGCCAGTACAATAAGCTGCTGCCTGGGGCAGGCCAAATTCTGAAATCTGACCAAAGCAAAAAATCCCAAAGCATTTCAAATGCCAAATAGATCATCTGTCAATGTGCTGTACCAAGTTTCTGGAAGACAAGCAATGCAACTCAGACTGTGAAACTATCTAAAATGTTCCATAGATCATTGTTTGTGATAGGAAACTTCTAAATTGTGATTAAAGCCGCAAAAAAATCCAACCGTGTAAGTAATGGTGTCTGGGAAGGGAGCAACCAGACAACAGCAGTTCAACTGGCTCCTCAAACCATCTGATTGATGACATTGGACTTATTGCAGGGCCAGGCATTTAAGGTGAGGCAGCTGCATTTCAAAAGCCTGTGTAGGGTAGTGTGTTCCAGTCAACTGTTTTATTCATGTTCTTTCAGTTTAAGTCACATGAAAGTATTTTTACTGAGAGTCATTTTAATGTGGTGAGTCCCTGTTGTAATGATTCATATAAAGGAAAGCATAGATGCTTGATTCCCCTGAGTACTTGTTCGCATCCTGATGGATTTTAAGAATGAATAGACTATGAGGTGCTAAAAGCTTAGCCCAGGCTGAGTGGGTGGAGGAAAGGGAATATTGCTAAATGAAGGCTGTGCTATTAATTGCTGAGCAGATGCCTTCCTGAGTGTAAAAACAGTCTTTTTTGCAAGGCTCCCTTTGTGAGGTAAGATGCAGCTGAGTAGGTTCCAGCCTGACAGCAGTGAGAAGGTGGCCACAACACTTGCTCCAAGTTACTGCTCCAATACTTGAGCTAAGATTAGGAGTATTCTAGGCTTGTGTTATCCATCTGAATGCTTGTCCTTCCCTAGTTCCCATTGGCTTTTTTGTTGTAACATGTACTATTTTATGCCAACACTTGTTAGAGTGCCTCAGGTAGAAATGAAAAACTCTTCAGGCTCTTTCAAGAAAGAAAGTAAGGAGAACAGACATATTTTAGGTTGTGACTGTTGCTTTTGACAGAGAATGGAATCGGTTTCTAATTTGACAAGATACTCATCTGTCTTACAGGGCTTTGTTCAATCATCTCTCATTATGCAGTGGATTTATGGGCACAGATCTTCACTGTCAGCAAAATAGTGGGTCTCTTAAGGTTGTCTTGGATGGCGGATAAAGGGGCCTCCCAAATGCTGTCTGAGGGAATTTAGGCAGGTATGGAATTTCACAGAATTTCACAGAATATTCTGAGTTGGAAGGGACCCACAAGGATCATCGAGTCCAACTCTTAACACTGTCTCCCTGGCGGGAATCGAACCCGAATCTGTCACTCTATAGAGTGAGGTTCTTAAAATGTGTGTGACAGTCTTGTGTCGATGATAAGTGAATTTCATGGGTGTAGAGTGAGATGGTATGCTCAGGTTCCACGACTCAAAGTTCCTGGAACTGTAAAGAGGACTGAAAGAGTGCTTAGGGATCTGAGATGAAACTCTGAAACACAAGACTGGCTATATGCAGTTTTGTAGATTGGGAGGTGCATAGGATTGTGCTGATAGTACCCTAGTTTTTAGTGCCTTTTTAAATCCAGCAAACCTCCCCCCCCAAAAAACCCCGCACTACTTCATATAGAGTTATAAGACATAGTGAAATTCATACCTGAAAAAGGCCAGAAAACTAAAAATTAGTTGTTTTCCTTTATTTTTGAGCATTCTCATTTTTTTCCTTTTGATTTCATAGTTCCCACGTGACTGAAGTCTGCTTTACTACTGTTGTGAGGATGACAGTCATTACCTCTAGCTACAGAATTTGGATATCTGTTATGCATCAGGTCTTCCTTGACTCATTGATGAAGGCTGTGTACCTGCATGATGATTCAGCCTCTCGTAAGACCTTTAGTGAAATAACACTTGGATGTGTCTGTCTCTCTCTGCAGCTAACATTTAAACAGTTCCCCAGTCAGGAGCATGTGGCAGCCGTCTGGCCACACTCCACAAAGATCCGTATTCTCGTCAGTGCTTGGTACCAGTGGACAGATCTTGCTTTAGTGCTATCCAAGCCTTTTTCGGAAGTGCTGTTTTCCAGCAATTTTTGTTTCTACCCTGATCTTTGAGCCTGTCCTGTGCCAACCAAGGTTTCTTGAGGTTAGCTGTGTTCTCTACTGTTGGGTAGAGTATCCTCAAGCTGTGAGAAAACCTCTTTGAAACCTGGTGCGCTGAAGTGTGACACTGGTTTCATAGAGTATGATGTAATTCTTTGGTGTTTTTTTGTTGCTGGTTCCAGTTGCTGGTTTATTTGGGTTTGTTTGTTGCTGGTTCCAGTAATACTGGGCAAATTGTGCTCACAGAAGAGAGACAGTATGGTTTCCTGCACCAGAACCATCCAGTGCTCCTCCTTGAACCCTGTCAGAAAGTGACACTCCCAGGCATCGGGACTGAGAGCATGGGAACAAATATGAAGAAGGCAGTGCACTTTAAGTTAGTCTCACATTAAATTGTTTTCTGTAATTTTTAACATGTAGTGTTTATGGCAGAAACCTATGACCTACAGATAGGAGATGCCTAATTCAGAACCCATATTGTGTCACTGCTGTTGAGGTGCAGCAGGGTCACCTGCCTGGGCAAGAACACGTGCTGGGCTCTTCTCCCTATTTTCTATGGTTACAGGCATTTGTGCCTGTGTATGCTCATGCTGCAACAGCCTTCTCACTGGAGAGCATCTGACATCATGTGTTCAAAAAAATCCAAAGCTAAAATGGGACAATTGACTTTCTCTTTCACTCCAGCCAGAGCCCAGAACAGGCAACTTTGTCTTAGACTTGCAAGTAAGTTGTGTAAGACCTTGGCACAGAAAGCACGTGATGCATGCTGCCACAGATGGGGACCTGTTGCAGGAAAGGGTCAGGGGAGCCTATGCAGCACTCTGGAAGATGCCAGCATAGAAACTCAGCCTGTGTTGCCAAAGTACTCTCCCCAGTAACCCCTGAGGTGATTGGAAGAGTGTACTTACAGGACTATTGACCTTTGGATCTGCTTTTCTTATAATGTGTTATACCCAACCACAAGTTCTTAAAATTATGCCGAGGAATAATTTTCACAAACTGCATGCTTCTGTTTTCCACTGATGCATAAAGGTGAGGTAAATAGGAACAACAGCAAGATAGATGGCTGCTGGTAGATCACTTGCTGCAGGCCTGAGAATGCCGGCTTCTGGGTGGAGAAGAGCATTGAGAAAGTGCTGAATTGATCTTGCTGAAGGCATGAGCTGCTTGTGCTCGTGCTTGCTCGTGAGCTGCTGTGGGAACTCCACTGCAGTTGTGAATGTGTGTTTTCTCTGAAGATGCTTGTATAAGAGTGATTGTTCTTCATATAAACACCTTCCCTTTCAGGCAAACAAAGCAATTTGTGCTCGGACAAGTATTTGCAATTCTGTCGCTTTGTAGTTAATTTTTCAAAATGCATTGCCATTCAGCTGTGGAGAAGAAATAATGCCATCCACCCACAAAGGAGGGGCTGCAAACAGTCAGGCTACAAACTGTTTGTTCAAAAGGTTTGGCAGCTACTTTCAAATAACAAGGATCTTCGCAACAGGACTGCCGGGGCGATGATTGGTGTGAGGTGTTGGGTTGGGTTTTTTTTCAGCCTGCTCTCCTTGTACCCCTTAATCTGCCATCATGCTGTACCCTGTCCATTATTTGGACATCTCGGAAAGACAGGGTTATTGCACATTAACAGCGTGTGCTTAATCCTTCAAGTAAGGAGAAGATTTTGCATTGTTTTAATGCAAAGAGAGGGCTGATAGGAGTTGACCTTGATCTGTTCCCTTTTAACCACCAGAGATGAAATTCTGTGATTCCTCCTGGAAATGGCACTGGATGAAGGACTCATCAGGTATCTTTATTAATTTACTTGGGCTATATATAGGACAAGACAGTGACACCAGTGTGATAAGATAGTTCAAGAAAGCTGATCATAGATCAACAAGAGGATAGCACAAAGTGTCATCTCTGTTCTGCCATTGCAGCTAGCACATCAAATCTGAATTCCCATGTGCAGATCTGCAGGTGAAGTGCCTCCCAACATGGCCTTACCTTCGAGTGCACCAATTCTTTCTGGACACCTCATGTATATAATAGCTTGTCCTTTTCAGCCTTTTTTCACCCTAGATAAAATGAGCAGATTTCCTGCTAACTGTAACAAAGTCCAGCAAGACTTTTCCAAAACTGCATCTCTCCTTGGCTTTTATTTGTAGAATTTCTAATTTGTCCACAGGGAACTGTTAGCTGAGTTGAACCTAATTCATTAGGTGCAAACCTTTATATTGATACTTGCTACTGAAGTCTTTGCTCTGCTTGGAAGTGTAGGCCTGTTTTGAATTACAGAAGATTTTGAGCTGGGTTTATTTTAGGAGCAAAATTCAAATAGATGGAAGGAGGGAATATATTTTATGATTTTTGTACAGAAGCAAAATGGCCACATACAACTCAAAGGTAATTTAACCTGTGTTCACAAGAACTGTATTGTCTTGAGTAGGAGCCAGGATTTCTGCAGGAAGCTCAGTAGACTAGAGTTGTTCAGCTCTGCTCAGCTGTTGTGGAAGTGTGGTTTTGGTTGGCAAAGCCATGTCCTACCTGTTTCACTCTCTTGCTGGATTCTGCCAATGTGACTGTAGGACCTCAGTGTAAATGTGTATTGAAATGAACCAGGCTAAGAAAGCCCAAGCAGGGGCAAAACCAGCCATCAGTCATGAAGAGCATGACTGTCCTCAGCAGTAAAGGTCGTTTGAGAGTGTTTACAGGACTTAGTAGCACCTGGAGTGGTGGTACTTCACCTCATTCTGAAAACTTAACGTGCTTAATTCTATAAAAAGATGCAATAAATTCCTGTAGTGAAGTGTAGTAAATCGATGAAAACACCTCAGGGTTTTGCAGCACTGATGACTCCAGCCTTCTGTTTGAAGACCCTGCCTTAGTTTATTTTATAGGTATTTATTGTGTTGTATCCTTCTACAGGAGACAGATAGATAACCAGAAAGTTATGAGACTTGAAACTGGGAATGGACTCAACCCAGAGTGTTTTTTTCTTACAAGTGACAGGCACCAACTGACTGAGTCTGTTCTGGAAGGACTTGTGGTCTCTCAGAGGAGATATGTATGTGATGCCCACATCCTGCTTAGCACAACTGATGGGAATTCAACAATTTCTGCTAATTTCACTTCACTAAATCTTTGGTAGTATAAATTACCACAAGTCCACTATTTGATGGTGACCCAATTGAGCCTTGCACACATCTTCCCTCTGCTTGTTTTACTCATTTCTGTGTCAATTTTATCGGATCTGTTGTGACTGCCCAGTGAAAAAGTCAAATGATAAAGGGATAATTCTATGAGTGCTAAACCTCAGACTACTCTGGCTGTTTCAAAATCAGATTAACTTACTTTGTAGCATCTGTCATTATGCAATGCATGGCTTGCAACCCTTATAAGCCTTTAAGGATTTATAAATTACTGAACAGAATAGAGTAGTATATTGCTTGCACCAGAAATTACATAGCAAACTGCTACTGGAATTACAGTGGAGTTCTCTGTGCTGTCTGTTCTAATGAAGCACTATGTACTACATAGTAAATTACTTAACTCTCCCGTTTAGCAACAAATGATTGAGCAATAAGATGCAAAGCAGCCCATGATGACATCATTTTATGTATGGCTTAAAAACCTCCAAAACTATAAGACAAAATGGTTCTCGTATTTAAAGTGACCTGAGTCATTCCAAGTAATGTTGACTACCCACATACCAGAGCTTTAGTCATGTTCTAGAGATTACTAAATCAGGACTTCTATGGATACCTTTGCCTGTGTAATTGTGCTGAAGTTAATAACGCTTGTTAATAAAATACAGTTTCTGGGAATTGGGTCAGATCAGGCCTTGTAAGATGTTTTGTATCATAACACGTTGTTCCATTATACATGAACTTGTACTGATACCTTTCAGTGTTGTAATAATAATAGCTTCTCCCATATAAACATCTGTCTTTCCCATGCAGATTTTCTGGTTAATTCTCCTGTTGACTCTTCTCAGTATGTCTCATGGGAAAGGTGTCCCGCCACTTATGAGCCAGTCTGATGTGTGAAAATGTCCTGAAGAAGCACCTTTATTAACACAATGGGAAAGTCTCTGCATATGATGCAACATTCAAAACTTTAAATTTTTCCACTTAATGAACTGACAGGTTTATTAGCAACAAAAACAGTAGTGAAACCTGGGAGGAGAAAATACAGTGTAGATGGGCTTAGAAGAAATTAAAACATTTGTTCATATGCATAAAGCTTTGTTCTTATGTTTTTAATGTTGCAATTGCTGACAGCAGAGTGAGGTTGCATAACTAGTCCTGTCCTGCTCAGGTGTGAATCCTTGGTTGAGGTACCAACAACCCTGACATTCCCTCAGCTTCAGGGTGTCCTGGCTCAGAACACTCATTCTGTTTGGTGAAGACTCAGCCCTCAAAAGGAAGTGCCAAAGTGTGCTTTCTGTACAAAGAGGTTTGGAGTCCTTGTCAAATCCTGAAGAAATGTTTGTGCCAGGGGGTGAAGAATGAAAGTTTGTTGTTTTGATATGTGTTGGTTAACTTGGGACAACAGCTAGACAAAATCCTGCTGGATTTCTGCTGAAACTTGTGGTTGGATCTGTTTGCCTCATGCGCCTTTGCATGTTCCACCTTCCTTTGGTAAAGGAGGATCCAGCAGTTCTTATTGATCAGGTCTTGGATTTGGTTTGCTGCAGGTGTATTTTAAAAGCCTGAGGCCAAGTTCTGCTTCCATAGAGAAGCTTGGTAGCTCGGCTGATTATCACAGTGACTGAGACCAAAGCTGTTGTGCATAGTGTAGAGAGCAAAGATATTAGAGGAGCCACCAGCCCCTCTGAGAGTGCCAGGTGTCATTGTGACCTTGCTCGATGACTCTTATGTAAATGGCTTTTGTCAGGCAAATTAATTCAAACACTAATGTATAACCAACAGATGAGAAATCACACCCAGTGTTTGCTTAACCTGTTGGTTTTCGGCATCTGCCTCAGAGTTGCCTTGCTACTCTGAAATGAACGCTGTTAAGGTCAAAATGTTTGGTTCCTGATTTCTGCTTGGTGATTTTGATTTGCTTGCCGTTGCCATGAGCCTTTCTTCAGTGCTCCTTTGAATTTCTTGATAACCAGAGTGAGACACATGTAACATAGACAGAAGAGGAAGAAGGAACTGTGAGGACTATAGAAATTGATATGAAAGCATATTACGGGAGGAAGCAGGTGATTTTCTGTTGTATGTGCAACTTCCTGAGGTTACCCTGCCTAGGGCAGTACAAGGGAGGAGGGAAAAGTAGTGAACTGGGTCATAAAGGCTGCCCCAGTTATGAAGCTGCATTATGATGACTTAATTTACCATAATGCAGTAATTCATTCAATTTCTTAGAGAGCAAAGCCTTTGTAGACACTGAGAAGTAGACCTTACCCTACTGTACAAAATACTTCAGAAACACAAAATTTGCTATAATTGGTTGTAGTAATAGTAGCTTGTGTAATGTAACATTTGTTTGTTGCTTCTCTTCCTGATTTTTCCTTTTTGATTCTTTGTCTAATTTAATTAACTCAACCTTCTTAGCTGCTTCTAATTGAAATTGGTGAGGCAAAATTGCTCTCAAGAAGTAGTGCTGCCTTTACACAAATGTGGTCTCTCTACTGCATTAATTCTCCTGTCTTGACCCCCTAAATGAAATGCCTTTCTTAGTTTCTCCGTAGAGCTTTGATACCTTCTGTCCTGCTTTTCTCCTTAGCAGGTAGCAAACAGACAAAGCTGAAATCCTAACTTAATCTGATCAGGGAGATGGTGAAATGTTTATTAGTCATTTATACACTCATGCAAAATGCATTACCATCCAGACAGAGCAAAAGATTACTCAAGGAGCAACAAGATCAAGACTATGACTTGTAGTTAAAAATAAACTGAACAATGGACAATGAAGGACATATATCTGGAAAAAAGGTTCTTGGCAGTTAGAAAACTCCTTAAGATTATTAGTTTTTGACCAAGGGCTAAGATGAACTTGGTTAAACTAAATGCATACCTAGGACCAGACTGTAAAGCTGTGATCCAATAATGAAGTTTTCCAGAGCCTAAGTTCTAAATTCTGAAAGACTGACTTAGATCTTTAAGACTGAACATGAGGCTTTTTCTTATATCTGCAATTCATGATATGATAACATGACAGTTACCCAAAAATATAAAAATATGCAGCCTTTTCTGTAATAAGGACAGGAATCCATAAGCAGAACTCACCTGGTTTCTCAGGGAGGCTGCTGCATTAGATTGCCTTTTGTGTTTTCTTGGAGAAGTAGTGGGATGGAAAGGAATTTGAGCCCAGGAGAAGACTGAAATCTTCAAATGGATATTTACAATTCAGCTCTCACTAAATCAGCTTGCTACTGAAAAAATGTATGTATGCATTTTCTCTGTTGCCTATCTCAGAAGGCTCTATTTTGCTACACGGTCTAACTTCGCAGTGATGTCTCTTGGAACTGCAATCAACCTAGAGGAAACCAACACTGGCCTAGTGATGGAAGGTGCTGATAATCCTCACTTGGACATGACCTTAGAAAGAGACATATGGAAACCCGCTGAGGTAAGAACAAAGGATTGGATACCTTGGTTCTTGAATCAAAGTTGAATCTGGCACTGTCTTCCTCAGTGTGTGACACTTGCAAATGCATATTTTGAGGGCTGGCTTTAAGCTGTGTCTGTTGGCTGGCAGGGCCAACTGGAGGCTGCTGTGGTGGGGATGATGTATCCCTCAGTCTCTAAACCTCTGTCAGATGTCCTCAGTGACACCTTTGTATGTGACAGCATGTCTTGATACTTCTCAGCATTTGCCTAGAAACCAGCAACCTCACCACTGATTGTGAATGTCACTGTTTATTGCTGTTTTTCTTCTCCCATGTGTCTCTAGTCCAGTGTTATTGTGGGTTTCAGTATGAAAACAGAGTGTTAAGGGAAAGTCTGAAAATGGGGGAACAACTCAGAAACATTAGGTACCTAGTGACTGTCAAGGTGCACAGTGGACCTAAGCAATTGGTTTCTCTTCCTGCTCTGTTATTTGAGACTGGAGTCAGTGTGTGTTTCTGCAAACATATCAGTAATCACCTCCTGGCTTTCTTGATGGGGTGTGTATTCCAGGCATTTGTGGTGCCTGGTCAGTGGAGGCTGAATAATGGTGCAAATAATCCATTGCCTGCCAGGGAAGGAAAAAGAATGATTTACAGTAAATGCTGCTGTTCGGAGGAAAGGTGTTATGAGCTATGACAATTATGTGCTGTTCTTTAAATGTATTTTACAGCATCTGCTCCTGTCAGTCCCAAATCATGTGTCAGATTTGGATGTGCCTTTAATGTGATCATTTTAGCATAATAAATCTGGGCTTCCTTCTGTTTTCTCTTGATACATTAAATCTCAAATCTGTCAGCCTGAGGGTAAGTGTGAGTGTGTGGCACCTTTGATATGATGTAGGGTACAAAGCACCTGGGGTTGAGCACCCACTGTGAAACACCAACAGTACCCTGCGCTCTTCTCACTTCCTGCTTCTGCCCCTGGAAAATGCATCAAGAATGGGGAGTGAGGAAGAAATGAGGGTATGTAACTATTCAGTTAGACTTTGAAGTGGATGTGTGTGTAGGACAGAAGAGGTTTATAGTGGATTGTGTGTTTTTGTGTTGCCTCTTAACATGAGGGTTGTCACCTTGTGAGGTTGTCACTGATCAGATGATGATAGCTGGTTGGATGAGTTTTTGAGACTGTAAAGGAGTAATATTATTCAACAAGACGAAGTTGAAATACTGAAGATTCACATCGGCCCTTAGTAAAAAGTGCACACCACATTCATAATTTCTGATGCTGTCTGGTGGATAGACAGACATGACCAACCTTTGATTCATATTGCAGAGCTACTATTTTGGCAGGGAAGGTACTGTTTGAGGTGCTCTTACTTCTCCCTTGTGTCCCCACCCCCCTGATGCAGCAAAGACGGCTGTTGACCTAGAGCATCCCTTCTTTCTCCTTGTTTTTATACCATAGCAGATATTTATCTTTAGGCAGGAAGTGATGGGGTTAGTCCCTGCTGAGCTGTCAGATTAACAGAAGCTATTTGAGAGAAATCTGATTTACGCAGGAGTAGCTGTAAAAGGGAATGGGGGCAGAGAAAGGAAGGATGCTTCAGACCAGGATAAAAAGCAGCTACACAGCCAAATAAAAAGGGGTGAAAATAGAGGCAAGCATAGTGTGGTAAGAAATATTTATTGCCCTTTTAAACTTAAAAAATTGAAGTCTCTTTTTCTGTTTTGGTCTGATAAAAGCTAGATCAAGAGGGAAATAATGCTAAGGAAGAGTTGTACAAAGGAAGACCTTGATTGCTTCAGTATTGACATGCAAGCTGTTCATAACTTCTGGAGCAGTAGAATTACAGTGTAAGCAAGACCTTTTGTGTTTTCCTTCTCCTTCCTTTGTAAAAAGTAAACAACCAACGACAACCTTCCCCTCCTTCCTCTCTCCCCCCAAAACTCTTCACAAACCCCCCTACAAAAAATAGGAAATTTTTATGCAGAGCCTCAAGGGAAAGAAACTCAAGGAGCTGGAGAACCTGTTTTAAAGGACAAAGTAGAGTGACAGCTCCGGCATTGTCTGTCAGTGCCACTTATGTGGGAGATGGAAGCTCTAGCGTAGAGGGGAGAGTTGGAGTGATTTAGTGGTACAGAGTTTAGTGAAGGGGAATAAAAACCATGGAAGTGTCAGAAACACAGTGATGATGGTAGTTTTATGATGTGCAAGTTGCCTCAGGATGCTGTTTCAGACGCAGTCCTTGCAAAAGAGAGACTCGTGGAGAAAGGTAGCAAGTTCATCCTGCAGGTAAGGCCAGAAGAGCCAGGAGCTTGATGTTCCTATTCAGATCTCTTCTTCCAAGCAGCCAAAGCTGTGGTGTTCCCAAGCAGCGTTCCTGGCTGTTATTTGACTCCTATACTATGCTGTACATCTAAGCTTCAGGATACAGGTCTTGCTTGTACCTGGCCTGGGTTAACAACAGGATGGATCCCCAGTGCCAGGGAGAGGCAGAGTAGTTTTATTAAAGCAAACAAACAAAAAAGGTAGGTAAAAGAACTGAACTAAATAGAATGGTTTTATTGGGAACTGAAGCTTAATTACAACTCTCCTGAAGCGGAAACCATGCAGTTTCTTGTTAATGCGTTTATTCCATGGCTGAATACAGAAGCACTTCCAGAGGCCTTATGTTACATTCAGGGCTGGTGCTTGTATGGTGTCGGGACTTGTCATGACTTCTAGGGTCAACTGCTCAGACTTTCAAGGTGGGAATTATGTATTTGGTTGTCACCGTGTCTTCAGGAGATTCAACTTGCTTGTTCCTTCTCTGGTGACAAGATCAGTGCTTCTGAAAAACCAGAATTTAGGAGGTGATCGCATGTAATGAGAATCTCTTCTTGGTTGTTAATTCCAGTGCAGATGGCTGAAACCTCTACTTTGAGGGAGATTGAGATGCAGCAACATTGAACTTGGGGCGAGACTTGCAAATGGTAGAATGAAGACTGATGGCGGATTATTTGGGGACATTTGGTGTTGGCTGTAGGGCTAGAGTGCTCTCTGCTGTTGCATTGCAGCTCAGAACAGCTGTGAAGAAAGATCTGCTGGACTTTGTCTTGCTAGCCTTAAGCGTTACTCTGGACAGTACAAATAGCACAAAGGAGGTAGTGGAGCTTAAAAGGAGAATTATTTGGTACAAAACCATTAGGATGTTGGACAGCTGCATTCATTTCACACTAGGCCATGAGTAAGGAAAAAAGAAAATGACTTTATTGTTTAGAGCAGTAGAGCTGTTCACCCTTCTCACCTTTCACCGCAGCTGCATTTCTTTAGGGATGTCATGGAACTATTTATTGAATACATATAATTTATATATGTTCCCCTTGTAGTTTAGGTATAGGTGGCCTGCCTACCTTGAACAGAATCCTCCTTGCCTTTCCTCCTCTTCCTTTGTTTAAGGACCTTCTTGCCACTTGTAGTATCTTTGCTAAAGCCAAGTAAATTACCTTGGAGTTTGCCTGAAAGAAGATTCTTGTTCCCAAGGAGTTAGCCAAAAGAATTATTTCTATCTCAAAATACTAGATGGTTCTGTGCTGGGGAAAGCATTTTTAGGACCTTGAAGGTTGCTGGATGACTTTGTGATACTGGAGAGTCCAATATTGGCAGTTCCTTCCTTGTTGTAACAGTGGAATTTCCAGCAGTCTCTACAGGAACTGCTTATCTAAAAACTGTGCTGAAAGTTTTGAAATAAATGCGTTCTGGCTATGACTTTTACTTTTTCTAAATGCAAGGGAGGTGGGAGGAATTGCAATGATGAGATCAGCAGATACAGAGTTAGAGATTTGGAGCTCTATCCTTGTTTCTTATCCCAGACCCCGGCCAGATTGTAATTTGGTAATCCCATATTTACTTCCCCTCTGTTTTCAGCTGGTTGGAGCACTCTTTGGTTCCTGGTAACAATCTGCTCTTTATTGCTTGAAAGGTAGAAGAGGAATTTCTGCACGGGGGAGGCTTGCAAAAGCACTCTAGAAAGAATGTCAGGGCATAGCTGCATACAAACTATTATTGTAAACATAAAGCTTTTCAACTGATCTGTGCAATATAAACCTGATAGTTTTGTACAACACTTGACTGAGTCATCCCCTGAGCTAGTTTGGATACAAGACAATTTGTTGCCAATGTCTGCTGTGTGATTTGTTTCATGCACACAATTTTATCAAGCCTGGAGTTCTGGCTTATCTGGACCTGTTCAGAACTTGATTTTTTTTTTTCCCTCCCACTCTTATTTTTATCTGTATTGTGCAAATTAGTTCACTGTTCTTAGGGTTTTATACACCACACCTTTAGTGTTCCTACGTACCACTTCTGGCATTAAACTGAATCTGAGTTACTGAAGTTTACAAAGTGGACTTTAGACTGAGAACTAATGGCGTAAATTCTCTTAATTCTGTCAGTTTGGCTTTTTTAACAGGAAGGAATTAATTTCATCCTTTCTGCCACTTAAGCTTCAAACAGTGATGATTTGGAACATATGCTCAGTGTAAGACTATTTTTGCTGAGCTATTTTAGAGAATTGTATTAGGATAAATAAGGGTGAATCATGTAAAGAATCGAGAAGAGAGTTTTGGGGTTTTTTGTTATTGTCTAGGAGAGTATTGGCTGTTCAAAACCATAGGTATAAACAAAGATATTATTTCTAACTTGATGATCTCAAGGCAGAAGCAGCCCAATTATTATGCTGTTCAGGGCTTCTCCTGTCATTCCTGGTCAGTAAAATCCACAGTGATACATTTGCTCAATTAAGAGTAAGTCCATTTCAATAATGGTAAGTATAGTTTACAATAATGGTTTAAGTTTGAAGCATCAGAAAAGGGAAAGAAATGCTATTTGACGTGCCAATCTGTCTTCTTATTAACCTGCAGGCTGCTTTTCCCTAGAGGAAAACTTGCTTTCTACAAGCTATACTTTCTACGTACTATGAGATCTTAAATTAAGACTTGTTTGCAGCTCAGTGGCACACAACTCTGCATTTATTTATTGACGGTTGCAAAATCCAAAACACATCAATCTTTTGTTTTACTGTAGATGGGAGGAGAGTAGTTAAAATTTTAAATGTTGTTTTAAGTCCTCCTTAAATACTGTTGGCTCTGATAACCAGAACACAGATTGATGAAAAACCATGGAGAAACTAAGAAAAAAAATAACTTTTGGAATGCAGAGATGCTCTCCATATTCCAAAATGTGTTTTCACATAATTTTTCTTTGTTGAGCTATTTTTCCCTCAAAGCAGGAAGAGCTATTATAAAATATTTTAACACCGAAGTGCAGTGTAAAGATATTTTCCCCTCCACAAAGAGTGAAATATTGCATTTTGTAATTTAATCCTGAATGGTTCAAAGAATATCTTGTTCTCTGTGGACAGTGAAACTAGACACTGAATTTTAAAATGAAAGCTGAAAGTTGTTGGTAGTCACAAGGCTTAGAACTGATCACAAGCTTCAAGATGAAATAATGAAACTTGCCATGTTTTGAAAGGAAACTTTTTTCTTCTTTGGTAGTTGGAATCAAGTGTTTGATCTGTACCCATATGAGATCAAGGACTTTCCAGAATGTAGCATAGCTTTATGATTCATGGTAAAGATCCCAGTTTGTTGTAATTTTGGAAAGGGGAGAAATGATAAATAACTGAATGAGTCTCCCTCATGGTGGCAGTCCTCTAGAAAACACTTGTCCTCCATATATGTATCGGTCTTCTCTCAAGGTTGTGTGTGATGCTTAATTTTGACATAATCCCAGGGGTGATGGAAAAAAAATCTTTCATTAGTGTGCTGATGTATAGTAAATGCAAGATTTCGAAGTCATGAAGATCAAGGACTGGCTTAAGAATAATATGGCAACCCAAGAAAAGGTTTAAATATTACTGGCCATGGTTTGCCTGCAAGAAATGGGTGTGACCGAGAGGTAGTGTTCTCTTGATGGATGCTGAGAGTACTCCTGGTATATAGAGGTGAGTGTCCCTGCAGTCCCCTAATGCCATTAGTGCCATTTGGCCTCCCTGCTAATGGTGCTGCCTGACAAATCAGCAGTTATGGGAAGAAACTGGACATAAAGAAGCTCTGAGCAGGGACAAGTGTATCACTCATCAAGCAGATCATATTCGAGCCTCCCTTGTGTTCTCTGTATTGAAATTGTTAAACATATGTTGCTTGGTGGGAAGCTAGTTCTGTTTCTCTAAGCAGTATTTCTCAAAAGAAAAGGCCTCTATACAAAAGAAACTTGCCTCCTTTGTTTTAAATGGAAGCAAGTGGGAAGCTGCATGTTGTAGAATTTCACTATTTTCTTTCTATTTTTCACTATTTTCTTTGTTCTGAGCATCTCATCCTCTGAGAAAAGTATTTGTAGAGAAATAAGATCTCTTTCCATCCAAAGTTAAGATGTTATTGCTGCAGTGAGTTTTGTAACTTTTCCATTCAGGGAGGAAACCCTCTCTTCTGACAAAAATATGAAAAAATGACTTTTTGCATTGGATCCAGAAGCTTCCTTTTTTTATAAAAGAGGTAATTTTAAATGAGCAACTATTTCAAACAAAAGTTGATTCAGAGAGACCCTGTTTCTCATTGAAAACAATTGGGAGAAGAAAGATACAGCTTGCATGAACTATGTAATGAACAAGGTTGTAATGAAATACTAAATTCCTTTGTCAAAAATAAACCAGAAGTGAACCAGGAAAATAGAAATCGAACCAATTAATGGAAATAGTTAAGGAAGAAAGCTTTTCACATAGAGAAGATTTTTTTAAAATCCTTAGAGATGCAAAAATGTGCACATTCTTCCTAATGCACAGTTTTGGACAGATGCCCTGTGGTATTAAGAGCAAACAGATATAGAAATCCATTCCTAGGGGACACCAGAGTCACTTAAGAAGGCATATAAGTGCCAGTATTATGTGGCTTGCTAAATATTCTGTAAGCCTTAATGCTAGTAATTGTTTTGTTTGTAGTTGCCTCATTCCCAGAGTGTAAAATTATGAATAACTTTTTGATAAACTAAATTAATTTTTGTTTAAACCCATTGATGTGATTAACTGGGACAGCTTCTACTATCAATCATTGTGGATATTTCATGTATAGAAACTACACCTTGACAGTGAAATATGGTCTGTGAAGGTGCTATTTTGGTTTAATCCCAGTTGTCATTTAAGTACCATGCAGTCCTAGTGGATAGGGAGGAGAATTGGAAAAAAGTGATAAAACCTGTGGGTTGAGGTAAGAACAGTTTAATAATTCAAATAAAATGTAATAATAATGAAAGGGGTGACAACAAAGCGAGAGAAATAAAGCCCAAGAGGAACAAGTGATGCACAATCATAGTGCCCACCAGCTGTTGACAGATGCCCAGCCAGTTCCCAAGCACTAATCGATCCCTCTCAGCCCACCCCTCTCCAATTTTTATCCTAAGCCTGATGTTCCATAGTATGGAATATCCCTGTGGCCAGTTCAGCTCAGCTGTCCCAGCCATGGTCCCTCTGAGCTCCTTGTGCACCTGCTCACTGACAGAGCAGGGGGCACTGAGAAGTCCTTGGCTTAGAGTGAGCGCTGCTGAGCAGCAACTAAAATGTCAGTGTGCTATCAACATTATTCTCACACAAGAGGCACCGGAGGACAAGATATTCATACTGGGCTGTATCTTCAAATACCAGCTCAAGTCCAAGAGCTCTCTTTGAGGAAATACTTAGTAGCAAGAGTCAAAATGATGACCATGTGCTGTTCTACTTTTGAGATTAATATAGCAATAAGCTAAATGCTGTACTTCACTGCCTAGTTAAGCCACAGGCTCCTTGAGGACTGAAGGAGTCATTGCCCTGCGTAGTAATCCTAACTAAAAATTTTTAGTCTCATTAGAGTAAAAAAGAAGTTGAATCAATTCCAGATTTGGAAGGGAGAAGCTTATGAATCAAATGTGTTTGTGTTCAGTCTCCCATTTTCAATGGGCAGTGGTTTGAACCAGTTCTTTGTTTATTGGAAAATATTTGTGTGCTTTCAGAGGCCACTGAATCAGAGAGCCATACAGAGCAATTGAAATTACAACCAAATATTTTCCTATTTTATGCAGTTAAGTGCCTAATAAATCCCTATACTGATGAGTTTTGTTAAGTGATACTGCATAAACAGGCTTTATTAAGCCCAGAATTAATTTACTCCACACCTACTTTGAGACTATCTGGCAGCAAAGACAGGCCTTAAACTGAATGTCAGTCTCTAGTGCAGACATTGAGGCCACAGCTGTGTAAGTGGATCTCAAAGTGGGCATGAACTGGGCTGGTGGTTGATCCCAAGTGTGACAGTAGGGCTGACTCCTCTTTCCTTCTCCAGCAGCTTAATGAACTCGGACTGAGAGCTGATTAGGGGAAGGGAGGTATGTGTATATGCCTGGAGGAAGGTGGAGAGGAGCAGGGGAGTAGTCCATGATTTTATGTGGAAAATAAGTATATAAGTGGGAGTGCAGGTTCTGAGACTATGCATTACCTTGAAGGAATGGGAGAAACTGGAAAAATACAGTAAAAAAGACAAACTGACCATAAATCCAATTATTCTAAAGGTTCTCCAGAATGCTTCTTCAAATGATCTTCCTGTAGTTCCCAGTGACCCCCTCCAGAATTCACTGCATCACAAGAGAAAAACAAAATAAATTAGTCTTTCTCTTGAAGAGACAAATTGATTCTCCTTCTACCGAAAAAGCTGTTTGCTGGCTATGGGAGCTGGATTACCAATTTACTTGTCTGAATCCAGAGAACTTGTCAGGTATAGTTTTTAGTGTGTGAAAGTGTACTCAAAATCTGATTTCGATGTGGTGGACGGGAAGGTATGTGAGGATGATGAGGGATAAAAATGTCCCTCCCCTTTCACCACTACTTTTTGCTCTCTATCTGGTGCACTTGTGTGTGAATATGGCCCGTTCCCCTTGATAGATTTGGATTCAGAGCTGTGCCCAGGGATTTGACAGCCCACACTCATGAATGTGAACCAAGACTGATGATCAAAGAACTTGTTTCTGTGGGGGCAGAACTTCACAAATTTTTAAGTTTTTCCCTTGAAAAAAGACCAAAGAGTTAGGTAGATAACTGCATTATTTCATTGTGTGCCCCTCTACTTGGTGGGGTGGTACTTAGAATGTGTTTAATTGTTAACAGTAAAAGGTGGCAGGAAAAATATTTTTACACTGGCCTCATATAGTGTGCCCCAAATTTTCTGGTTTTGTTTCTGACTGCTTTTAATTTGTTCACTTTGTTTAAATTTTCTTCCTCTAGGCACTAAAGGCAGTGTCCAAGTTGACAAAAATAACTGTCATTGCTGAGATCTTTGGAGCTTTCCATGTGGGAGAAAAGTTTCCTTTTTCTTGCTTCTCAGAAAGGTGTTTCCTACATCTTAGAGCCAAGGCACACTGGATTAGAAAATACATGTGTTTCTACACTCCTTTCCAAGCAAAATATTATTAAATCTGTGGAGCTTCTTTACGTCAGTTGGCATTTTTGTCACAATTACAGAATGTACTCTTAGACTGGCTGAAATGTGCACTTTAAAAAAAAGCCAAACAAAAAAACAAAACCAAAAAAGCGTGCTCTTTAATATGCAGACATGTAGGGAAAGAGTGTGGTAATGAATTTGGCTTAGTTTGTTGAGTCTGGGCCAAATTCTGATCTCAGTTACACTGGCCTCAGCTGAGTTGCTCCAGATTTTCACCAGCTGACTGAAGCCAAACTGTGTTCTTTTGTCCTTTAACATTTTTTAATAGTTTAGGGGCAGAAAGCAGGGGTAAGATTTAAGTTTAAGGATTTGAGAGTCCTGTGTTAAATCCATTGTTTGAGAATACTTTAAAATATACAATACATATTTTCAGCCACTGGTTACCTGGTTTCACAGGTGAGGCATTCCAAGACTTTGTACTTATTCTACGTTTGTATAGATATCACCTTTTGCACAGAAGTGGAAAAAATGGCTTCAATACCATTGTATCAATATCAGCTGAGTCCCATGTAAGCTGTGAAAGCTCTTTCTGAGCACTGTTAGTTACTGCCATGGATTAACACAGCACTGGGCAATGTATGCTTCTGGATATTTGTTCTACTTTGCTATTAAGGTGACAGGACAAAGGCACATTTTGTATTTCTTTCATGTTTGCCCTGACTCCACGTTCCTCACGTGGACATCCTCATTCAGATGTGCTTGGACTTCATCTCTGCTGTTAGAGGACAGCTACATGGCTTTCTTGTTTGCTTCAGACCTGCTGTTTACTCTGACTATTTACATAACCTCCGGGACTGGCAACAAACTGTGATTGCCGTTACCCGGGAATAAACTTGGAGTGATTTGGGTACAGCAGTTGTTACTTTTCTTCAGGTAGCCAAGTCAGAAAAGGTCCCTTTGTTCATGAATTTACTTCTCCATTGGCTGAACTGCCCCTGACAGTTTTCATAATGTCCTCAGGAATTCACCTAGAAAAGAATTCCCTGCCTTCTATTTTCAAAGTGATATCAGCTTGGAGATAGAGACAAAATTCTGTACAGAGGCAGGGGATGGTGTTTAATGTAAAAAAGGTCTCTAAGTAAATCTCTGAGTAGAGTAGCATCTTCTTGTCTGTACTGATTCAGCTTGTGCAATTCCGCAGAGGAATGATCTTGTAGGTCGCATTCTGATCTCACACTTGGATTGCTTTAGACACAAAACTCAATTGTTACAGTAATCCCCTGGTGTAAATGAAACCAGAAACAGGTCAGGTGCTTGAGAATAGCACCTGCAAAAGAAAGAGATGCTGAGAGTCTTTCTGCCCTTTCTTTCCTTTCACCCATGCTAACAGCTGTGACAGTGTTTACACTAAGAGACTCTTTACTTCAGGATCACGGATACACCCAGAAGTGCATGAAAATTGTCATGATCTTGCCTATCCAAAGACAACAGTGGTTTATTTTTTCTTGATCTCACCCTTCCTTCTTCCTGAGTGTATCTACTGTGTGGCAAATCCTAAGAAATGGGCCCCCCAAAAGCGGGAGTGCAGGTAGATAATGTACTACAAAATTCAGACTGTTGTCTGTGTATTTGCATGGAAAACTCACTGATTAAAGTTACTGCTGACTGGGCATGAAATAGTTAAATGGTGTTAATTATACAATGGTGGAGGACTCCAACAAAAATAATGCCTTACAAAGACACGGTGCTGAACTTCATTAAGGCAAACTAACAAACAAGATGTTACTCTGTTGTCCATTTGGTTCAGACTTGTGTATGCCTGCATGTGATTATTTTTGTGTGCTTTTTACACCAGTAGCTGGGACTGTACAAGTGTTTCATTGACCTTGGCTTAAGATATTTCTGCAATGTCTATGCTCTCTTCTCACCACTTCATGATGAAGTGGCCATACAAGCAGAGGTCTTTCCTGGTAAGAGAACTCTTGTGATTCTAGAAGGATTTTTACTTAAGTGTTTGAGACACCTAGGCGAAAAGACTTGACCAATTTCATTGGAAGTGTTATTTGCCATGTGATGAGGTAGCACTGCAGATAGCTCAGACCATGCGGAATGCTAATTCCCTCAAGGTGGAGAGGTGAGGTGGTTGCATGGGTGAGAAGTAAAGCCATCTCCCGCATCAAACCTAATTCCCAGACTAGGGTGAAGGAAATTCATAGCTTTCATTGCAGCAGTTTTTCAGTGTGTGACCACTGCTGAGGATACAGCTTCATTGTTTAATAACATGAGAAAGAGATTTCTCTCTATGTGAGTGACATGTCAAGTATGTCTTTAAGACTTTTCTCACTCTTGCACTTTTAGTAAACAAACTGAAGTCCAAAGTAGTTTTGGAGATGTGCAATGGAGCTGGAATTGACCTGCAAGATCATGGGTTTGTTGCTTTGTTTGCCATACTGCCTCAACATTATCTGCTATGATTTCTCTGTGAATACACCAGACATTTTTGGGGGTAAGTGGATTTCGTGAATATAGAGAAGTCCAAGACAAATGTAATCATAGAGGCTTATCTGACCTTTTCAGGCAGCTCTTCAATGGCAGAGTTTAAGGACTGGTAAGGTTTGTCTAGCAGCTGCTCCCTGCATTACCCAAAAGACATCAAACTCTGGTCAGAGAGCTGGCACGTTCCCACAGTGTTAAAGTGGGTATCCTTTAGTACCACCTCCACCAGTTTAAATGGGTTGATGTAATCTTATTCCTAGGTCAAGTACATTCTTCCTGTATTTTTTTTTTTGGATATGAAGTACCAGCTTAAGAGCAGGGAGTGTTTTCTCTGCGTTATCCATGGCTGATTTTGTGTATCTTAGCAGAACTTGCTGCTGTATCATGATGGACTGCAGCACAAGAAGAAAACTGTTAGGAATTCTGATTCTCTTTTCTCTTGCTGATGATTTGGTCTGTAAATTTTGAACTCTATCTGCTCCTCTCTCTGTTCCCTTCCGTACTGGTCTTATTTAGATAAAAACAGATCATCGGGGTGGCCTATTGCAGTGAAGGAAATCCTGCCTCTGCTGATATGAGTGACAAAACTGCCCTTAATTTGATTTCGGAGCCTAAATTTCACTCTGTCTATGGTGCTTAGCGACATGAGGCGTAAGGTTCTGTTGAACTAATAGTAAGAAAGGAGACAAAAGGTATATACGGGAAAGTAATTGCTCTTTGTTTTGACATTGTGCTGGATGCTTGCCTGTTTTGTTGTGTTTTGCTATCGAGGCCCTCACTTTGTTGGGAACATGAATAAAGTAGCTTTATCTTTCCCCTGCTCCCTTTTCTATGCATTCTCAAAGGCGCACTGGTCTCATTATGGAAGAGATTCCTCATATTACAGATGTATTCCTCAAGAGTACTTCAGTATATCCTCAGTCTTAGCTGAGAATCTTTGGGTTTGATGAGCTTACCTTCTGTAAGAACCAGAATTGCATTGACCAAACTCGGAGCCCAGCTAGAAAGAAAGTTGTCAGGTTTGGACAGTGCTACATACATAGTAGATCACAATGACATTAGTGGTGATGCATTTTGCAACTCCTAGTGTTAAATTAAAGATGCTTTCCTTTCTCAGGCTCTTTCTGGAAGTAGTGCCTTAGCTGAATTTGCAGTAATGCACGTACTGGAAAAGGGAAGTTCTCTGAATGCTGGCCTCAGGGTATCTCCAGCTGGGTAGTCTTATAAATAAACGGTGCTATCTCTGGGATTCCTTGGAATAGAAAGTGTGATGCCCAGTGTATTTCTGCTCTGGCTGAGCTATGTTCCTCTAAATGCCCTTTTGCTGCAGTAGTTGATGCAAGATTCTTCTGCCAAATATGTCTGCTCTTCAGAGCATCTCACAGATTCGTTGTTGTTTGCTTTAGTTTGAAGTTGTTCTCAAACTCCCATCATGCTGACTCGTACACTCAGTCATGACACTTGTTTCCAATAGGAAAATACAAAAAAGGCACTCTAGGAGAGGATGAAAGGGCAGAACTAGCCTAGCTGGTGGAATCCTGGCTATTCTATTCCTCTTGTTTGTTCATCAGTTCCCAGATTAGTAACAGGAGCTCTGGGGCTGTGACTTCAATCTCTGACGTCGCTTTTTTTTCAAAATGTTCTTGTGACTGCTTCACCAGTCATTTTGAGTCATTCCTTCTCATTTGTTTGGACGTTTACTAGAAATACCCTTCAAATATTATTTTTAGCATGTGTCTTTTTTTGCAAGTAAATATTTCAAGTTAACATAGACTAATGGGTGAAACACAGTACATCTAAATTTTTTTGTGTCACTCTGTTAGTCAGTTGATGACACTTTGAAAATTTAGTTGAGTTGCTCTTTGGCTGGGAGGTTGATTTGACATCAGACAGGTTTTCATGGAGCTTTTCCAAACTTTCCCGATGTTAAAATGATCGTGTTTGATAGAACACAGACAACAGGTGTCCTGTCTTTGCCAGCAGTGGTCTTAGACTGGCTGCCAACATGTAGCATTTGCCAGTATGCCACATGTCTTATGCTGGGCTATTTTAAAACTATATTCTGTAAAAGAGCTAGGACACTTTTAGAATACCTATGAGCATCTAATGACAAGTACACATGACTAGAATATACAAAGCTGTAAAGCATGATTGATATAGTCCTTGTGAGTTATATGCTACACTTCGTAGAGCAGAATACGAGTATTTCCACTGTTTTGAATGTTAGTTGGTCAAGCCAGATGTTTAATCCAGTGCTTTAACAGATGCTTCAGGGCACAGTTCAAAACTCTATCAAATAATTATATGGTATAATTACCAAGAGACATTTTCCTCTGAATTCCTAGCAGTTAATATTTGACCTGTGTCCTGGAGTGTGAGGGTAGATATCTTACTTAGTATCACAGTGAATGTTTTCTCATTATTTGTATAACTACAGAATCATTCTCTGTCTTCCGGTGTGCTTCATAGGTCTCATAGTGCTTGTTTTACTTTTGTCCTGTGCTGTGTGTTGAGAGTATCTCGCCAGCTGCAGAGCTGTATTTTCACACAGAATCACACAGAAT
>WEKX01017109.1:0-92343 GCA_013390025.1 Pitta sordida
ATAAAAACCTCATTATCCTGACATGACTAGATCAATCATTGCAAGACAATTATCTTAACAAGTTAAAGTTGCTTTGATACAGGAATTTAAGACTATATTTTGTTTCTTCTCTTTGGTACAAAAATAGGCTGTGTATGGCCCAGGCATTCCTGGGCAGAAACTGAGACAGACACATCAAGACTCTCAGGGTGACAAATAAGCTATAAAGTCAATCTGTAAACATCAATAAAGGCCTGCTTTGAGCAACCAATGCTTCCATTATATTGAACTGTGAAATAGAACAACACTAACTCTTGTCATTATATGGTTTATTGGCTGTAGAATGAACTTACTTAAGGTTGTTTTTGTATCTTCACTTCAGAACCAAAGTTGTTCTTGCAGCAGAAGCACTGTTGTGGTTCCATTCTTGGAGAGCTCAGTGCCTTGTTCCAGAAGTTAGCGTTCATCCCACATCTCTGAGGATGACTGGTGCTACTACTGATAAATGTAGGGCTGAGGAATGACGTGAGAATGGACTCAAAATAATCAAAGAACCAAAAAGAGGGAATCCCGACCCTTTTATCCTCACTCATGACAGAAGCAGGGCTTTAACCTGGTCAGGAATACAATCACTATTCGAAAAGAAAGCAGGCACTGCTGGTTGAATGGTTTTTTCAACTTTCTTTCAGCCTTGTTGTTCCCATTTTTAATTGGGAATTTCACATGCCTTTATTGTTCCTGATGATTTTTGGTGTTTTGTCCACATTTCATTTCTGTGCAATAGTTTTGTGGGCATTCTTGTTACTTTGGAGTGTCGTTGACCTGGCATTGGATTGAAAACTTTCTCCCTGTCTACAGATTTAATTCTAAGGCAAATCAATTTGGGTTTGTGTCAAAGAACGAGGCAAACATGGGCTTTTATTTCAAATCACAAAAGATCTTTGGTGTAATTTGAACTAGGGAGTGCTTTAAATTCTTTCCAAATAAAAGGAGTTGTGTATTTTGCATCCTCTGAAAGGTGCACTAAATCAAGATTTACCTTTTGAAAGTTATTTTCCTTGTCAATTTTAGACATATTTTCTTGCTGAATGCAATTTCAGTACGAACTACCTCTTTAAAATCATGGAACCAGTAGAGAAAGTGGCTGTAAATACTTCTTGCAGTGCAGAAGATAATTATGGCTCTGAAGGCTGAGAGAATTGTGATTATTCAGCTGGAGAAGAGAAGCTTTGGTGTGACCTAATTGTGGCCTTCCAGGACCTGAAGGGAGCCCATAGGAAAGATGGAGAGACACTATTTCCAAGGGCCTGGAGTGACAGGACAAGGGGGAAATGGCTTCACACTGACAGAGAGTGGAGTTAGTTTGGATACAGGAAGAAATTCTTGGCTCTGAGGGTGGTGAGGCCCTGACACAGGTTGCCCAGACAAGCTGTGGCTGCCCCATCTCTGGGAGCATCCAAGGCTGGGTTGGATGGGGCTTGGAGCAATCTGGGATAGGTTGTCCCTGTCTGTGGCAGGGGGTGGAATGAAATGGCCTTTAATGTCCCTTCCAGCCCAAACTATTCCATTACTTTCCAAAATAAGTGGCTTCACAGACCCATGAAGGAGAGTTGGTATCACAGAGCCTTACACAAACAGTAAGTTTAACATTCCGCTCTGGTTTAATTCCCACATAGTTTTTCAAGTTTTATTAACCCAGACAACTCGTAATAATTATGATAAACAGACATTGTCATCAAAAATCAGCAGAAACTTGATAAGATTAAGTACAATGCAATACATCTTCCTTGCTCACAGAGCCTGGATAATAAATTACTCTGAGGCTCCAGATCGAGGCATTGTATAATTGAGCAAAACAGATCAATTTTTAAGGATGCTTATTTAAATGCAAACCAGACTTTTTGAGAATGGTAAACTTGATTAAAATTCCTCTTTAAGTGCAAATCACAAACAACAATATCTAATACTCACAGGCCATAACCATCCTATTAATAATACAATTTATTGTTCAGATACAATTGTGAGTTCTTAACAATCTGGCAGCTGTAATCTACTTTAAAAATTAGAAACTATGAACTCCCCAGTTTACTAACGTGGCTGAAATACACACCACGACTGAGTGACTTGCCTTTGGTTACTGCAACACATTGCACCAGATTAAATGATCAGCCTTTGGGTGTTTGTCACACATCATTTTCCCCATCTTTAATGGTGTGCTCCATAAATTACACTATTTCTGCTATTGAATAGGTATTAAATTCAGATCCAGAAAGGACTGAATAGGAATTTAGCCATCTCAATCCTGAATACTTTTAAAATTGGTTCAATCTTTACATGCTGGCAATACCCAGTTATTTAATTTATTTAAAGTTTTAGATAGTTGCAGTCGTGCTTTTGCATAGCAACAGCATTTCAGATTTGAGATGTCTGGACAAGCTACAACTATCTCGTACTGTAAGTAAAACTGAATTAAAATAAAAACAACCTGGGGTTTAGAATAAGCTATTCCATATAAGGGACTGATTTAAATAGAAACTTTTGGCAATCAAATGTCATAGTCTTGTAAAACTGAGTTTTTCCCTGAAAGCCTCATGAGTGGGGCTATGCAGCTGCGGCTCCTCCTCTCACACCTTTATCCTTTCATCCCCTTTGCCACGGGATTAGTGCTCACCTCCTAATTACGCGTTAATTTCCTTCCCAAAGGCTTGCTTGTGTATATATGTGTGTGTTAAAACACACATGACCTTCAGTCCCCGTGAGAAGGGGCTGAATCCAGGTCTCACCCATCCTGGGCTCTCTAATGCCCCATTACTACATCCATACCCATCCATATGAAAGTGGCTTTGTGTTCATAAATAAATATTATTATGCTCAGAGTTTCCCTGTTTTCCTAAGATAATGATGGATTTTGGGAAGCCAAAATTCCATTCAGTACACAGGTGAAACTTGTGTGCTCTTCTTTTTTAATTTTACTTTCAGAAAGTCCCATAATTAGAGAACAATTTCCCAAAGAGAAAGAGTGAAAGCTCCTTCCTTTCAGCTCCAGGTTTGCAGTCAGCATCTGTGAGCCATTTTCCTTCATCCCTGTATCAAACTCCAAAAACAATAAAGTTTCTGCTTGGAGTAGAAACAGACCTTTCCACCAAAATCCCTTCACATTGTAAAAGCAGGCTGAAGAATGAGACATCTGATCTTGGAAACAGCCTTAAACTTTGGTGAGACATAAGCATTGTAAATGGAATATTTATGACTTTAATAACATCTATTACTGCAATGTTAATAGCCATTTTTTAGGACCAATAAACTACTTATTAGCAGGTCTATGACTGTGCAGTTGAATTATGAAAGAATGAGCTCTGAGTTGGGCATGTTAATGCCTGAGGAATGCTGGATTCCCGCAATGTAAACCAGGCTTGGGAGTTGGGGGGGTTTTCACTCTAAATTCACTCATTCTCCTCTGAAATCTTGAAAACAGTTAGTCTGACATTTATTACAGTCTTTGCAGCATAAAATAGGACTGTCTGTGTGTTTTAAATGTTTCTGTGGTGTTGGAGTCCCGTATTTTGGGAAATAGGAGCGAGTGTGACGGACTGGGAGCAGGACCCTGCTGCCCACAGCTCATCGCGCCCTGCTGCAGGGCTGGCCCCAGGCCGGCTCACACTGCTCCGCCCAGGGGGTTGAACCCAGCTACAGCAAAAATAGAAATTCAGCTGCTGGCTATTGCAGGAAAAGTGGATTGATAAATCAGCAGGGAAGTGATCTGACAAATTCTGTTGTGCAGCTCTATTTGAGGACTGGTGACCTCTTCCAGGTGATTGGACTCTGTGGGAGACAAGGGCGATAGCCTGGCAATTATTAACAACTATTTAACACCGTAACTATTAACATTAGTAACTATTCTACATCGGTACACTTGAGCAAGCAAAAGCTTTTCCTGAGTTCTGGAAGTATGGCCTTGACTTTCATCCCCATTTTCCTCAGTGTCTCAGTCCTCACCCGGTCCCACATGCCCCGTTTCACAGCATTGGTTGGTAATGGCGATAAGGAATGGCATTTATTAGCTCACCTGAGGGAATTTAACAGGAACACAAACTGTGCATCAAAAACTGCTGAAGGAACAAGAGGCTGGGTTTTGGAACACTTCTCATTAAGGTTTCTGCTTCAGATTTTCCTTCCACAGTCCATATACTTCCCTACACCAAAACTGATCAAGATATAGCACCCAACTCGGTAATTGACAGGTGACCCCATTGTATCTGCATCACAGTGTTACTTCATCCTCAGTGATCTGGGATGAATGGTCCTTGTGGGTCCCACACAACTCAGGCTATTCTGGTATTTCATGATTCTAACATTTGAAAATGTTACGAAAAAGTAATTTTGTTGTAAGTGTTTGCTGAATCAATGAATCATTTTGTTTTACAGTAGCATCTAAAAAGTGTTTGGCAACATGCAATAAATCCTGATATTTTCCATCTGGATATGAAAAGAGAGGAGTGGAAAAAAATGTCATCTATATTTCAATGTTCTTATATTGACTACATTGGAGAGACACTTAGAGGAACAGAATTAACCAATTTCATGGATCTGGTTCCACGTACCAAGAAATTATATAAAAGAAAATAATAAATGAGAGGAGCTGAAGCTGGAGTCAAGTCTGATTTTGAAATTAGAAGAGGCAGAAAACATAAGTTGCAAAGTGCACATTTATGAAGATTGTTATGGAAATAACTGTAATTTTGACTTGGATAAGGTGGAACGGAGATACCCAGTGTCTCAGATTAGACATGTCAGACAGTGAGCAACCATGGTTTTGTTATGAGACAAAGAAAAATGTGGATCTGCTACAATAGCATTCAATGTATGAGATCCCTGATGAAGTATTTTGGTTAAAATTTCATTAAAAATAAATGTAAAGTCATGCAGATCAGAGGATTGCTTTCTAATTTAGGAAGGCACAGCACTGCATACTGGAGTGTACAGTCCACTGCTCTGCATCTGTAAGCTGCTATTAACAGAGCAAGTAATTAAAATATTTAGATTAGTGTCAGACAGGGATTACAATAGGAAACGTTAAACTAGGACCAACTTTGACAGTCAGTTGAAGGTTTATTAATTTTTTTTTTATGAGCTTGAGGCTGATTTCAGTTTCCAATATGGTTTGTCTCATGTAAGGTTTGAGATGGAAACAAAAATAAGTAATGTTATCACTCAAAGTATTAATATATAATGAATTTTTGTGGCCAGATATGAAACCACAAAGAAAAGCAAAAGCAGAAAAATCTTGATTAAATGTTTGCAGTTAATTTCTAGTGTAAATGTGGTTCATGTAATACTTTCTGTTGATTCTGGTTAAACGTCACAGTCTGTCATAGATTGTGTTCAGCTCAACACCTTCCAAGACTGTTCTGGCTTTGGTTGCTTGGAAAGTTCCTTTTGTAATTTTAACCCATTTTCTCAGAAATATCCTTTATGCCACTCACCATATGCAAAACACAATATTGAAACAATATCCCAGCAAAACTTTTCTTTCTGTATTACCTCTAAAGATCAAGAAACTGCTATTTTATTTTCACTGGTTTTAATGAGAAATATTCAGTTTAAGTTCTGGTTCTTAAAATATTTTAGGGAAAATATATTTGTGCACTGTTTGATGAATCACAGTTTGAAGAAGATGTCACATCAAAAGCTACACTTAAGTAATATGCCTCATTAAGCTTCTTCTAAAAAGAGACATGAATATTCAAAATTAATGTGGAAAATCCATATAGGGGAAGAATGACTTGTCAGATTTATTATAGATTTTAGGCCATTCTTTGAATTAGAACTTTAATGTAATATAATATCTTGCATATGAATATATGGCTTGTATTTCATTCCACTTGTAATTTCCGTTAAAGTGTGTAATTAATTCAGTTTTAAAAATTCTCTGTGGGTCATGTATGTACATATGTGGGATTGATGAAATATATACTGAGGATGCCTGAGTTTAAAAATTAGAGGTTTAGATACAAGTTGGTGTGGAAATAATATGTACGTATTAGCTATTTCTCCTGATGATACACGAGCAGAACATTAACCAGGATATTTTTCTTGTGCACAGTATATTAAATAACGTTATATAAAGGAAATGCTTATTTATTAATTTGAAGCAGTGTGGTACATATATTGTTATTCTGAGAGCACTGTTATGAATAGAAGGATTGTGTACTCTATTATCACAGTTTAAAAATGAGTAGTAAATCAAATATAATCATATCTAAGAGAGATTGCAGATCTGTCTTTTATCGATTCAGCCTCAAAACATGTGTTGGGGGAGTGTGGCACAACAACACCTCTCAGTTCTCCTCCACTGTTGGCCAAGGCTATTCCTTAATGAGATGTTTTCCTGGCCAGGCAGCAAATGGGACGGAGGTACCTCTGGAAATAAAATCTGTGCATGAGGTTGCTCAACCACACCCCCCTGTGTATTTTCAATAAATATGTCATGAGACTCCTTTGGAGCAAGGCAAATGGGAATAAAATTCAGACTAGGACATAGAAGAGAAGTGCATATCCTCAAAATCCTTCCTGGATTTCATATCACATAAGAACTGAGGGGTTCTTGTCAAAGTTTTGATGAATGAGAGGCCTGCTGTGGGGGATTAATTTCTAACACCTAATTCGATTATAAAAGAAGAAGGTGCTGCCTCGTTAAATCATATGGAACATATAAAAGAAAACCCAAAGGGACAAAATAAAAGGCCAGTGGCATGGAAATGTGATATCCACAAAAAATGCCTAATTACAAGCAGGTTATCCAGGGAACAGCCAAGTTAAAAAAGTGTGTGTATTGTTGGGGGTGCCTGAGGGCTCTGCTGGCAGCAGCTCTGGTGGAAGCAGGGCAGCATTTGTGGGCTTTGGGCATCCTCCTGCTTTCTGTTAGATCACCAGTTTGGCTGGATTTGTCCCGACTTCTTTTTGCACTAAACAGTATCTGCATAGTTCCCCTTCCATTTTCCATAGGAAGTTAAGCAGAGAAACACTTTTCTGTGCTCCAGAAAATGAGGTTTCTAGAGGGTGACTTGCTTTGTATTTGGAGTGTGATATAAGAAACCTGTCAGTAATCTGCCCTTGGGAGTCAAATGCTGGCAAGAAGTACCTAAATAAATAATGCAGATAAAAAACAAATCAGAACATCAGTGAAATGGCAAAATAGTAATTGGAAGCCTGTCTCCAGGGTTTCCAGTTGGTGATCCCAGACAGAACGTGTAAGACAGAGCATAGATGAGAATGGATATTCCAGCTTTTAGAGTCATAAAGGTCAGAAACGATCTGTAAGATCATCAAGTCCAAACATTGCTTGGACCTGCTAAAAGGCAGCTCCTGACTCAGGCTTAGCAGCACCAACTACAAGTTACAGCTGCTTTGGGGTCGGGCCTCACACAGAGAAGGATTATTCAGATTTTAGGTTAGATAATGATGTCATCCCTGTCACCTTACTTCCAAGTAAGGACAAGAAGAACAGCCTCAAGTTGTGTCATGGAGGTTTAGATTTCTTCACCAAAAAGGTTCTCAAACATTGGAACAGGCTGCTCAGGGCAGTGGTGGAGTCACTACCCCTGGGAGTGCCAAAAAAGAATGTGGATGTGGCATTTAAGGACATGGTTTAGGGGTGAATATGATGATGCTGGGTTGACAGCTGGACCTGATGATCTTAGAGGTCTTTTCTAACATTTACAATTCCATGATTCTCTGATTAAAAGCAGATATGTGGAAGAAAAGCTTGTGAACAGATCCTGAGAAAAACAGGACTCTGCTCTGTACGAAAATCACTGCAGGGTTTTTTTTTTTCACTGCAGATTTGTATCAATTTCCATTGGCCACCCAAAAAATCGTGCTGTTTGCTTTCTATAAAACACTATTTTAGTGTCGAGAATACCAGAAATTCTCTTTTTTTGCTCTATGTGATCTGTGGAATTTGAGGAATGGTCACTCTTGCAGTAGTTATTCTGTCCTATGCTCATGTAACAGTGGCATTGGTGTTCCATTCATATACTGCCATGAATGATTAATTATCTTTATTTCCTTAGTGTTTTGTACTAATGACAAACTGCACAGTAACGCTGTTCACACAGCACTCGATCCCACTACTCCTTACTTTGGTTTTTGCACTTTGCTGAAAGTATAAAATACATTTCCTAAGCATAACACACAGAGAGTTAACTAATAGTGTTTGTATCTACCCACGTCCAAATTACAAATATCACATCATGTGCTCTTCTGTATAGCAATTTTGCAAATTATATGACCTTTGTTGAAAATTAAAAATAAATCTGTGAAGGTGCTAATTGAAAGTGAGGAAGGGAGGAGTCAGCTCCTCCTTCCTCATTTGCTGAAATTTAGTTTACTGCCCTCACATTATCAGTGTTTTGGAACACACTTTTCTTTCAGTCGCCCTGCACACCATGAGCAAACCACTGCTTATGCCCCTTCAGTGAAGGAAGTGCCCAAATCTCATTTTTTTTGGACAGAACTGTAGGAATTGTGAATGGTGTTAAAATGTCCCTCTACTTATTTTTAATGGTAATCTTGAAAGTTTATTAGTATTGATGAAGAAAGGTGTTGCATATCCCATCATTCCTGTTAATTGCTTTTTTGCTTTAGCAAGTGGCAAAAATGGTCTATGTGCAGGGGACTGATAAGAACATTGGCACAATGTTTATTATCATTTTAATTGGTAATTATTCACTTTTTCAGGTTAATTTTCTTTGTATCCCAGAAATGTAGTGATTGCTTGAAACAAGACTTTGTCTTGATTGTTGTAGCCCGCTATTGTCCATGAGCCATGTCACGCTCTAAAGTTTGGAGGTGACCATATATCCTATCGGGTTTTAATTAGCTGGTTTGATTTTCATGAAAAGTCTATACAAAACTGTTGCCAGCCACCTTATTCTTTGATCAAGCCATTGGTAGGAAGTCCTCAAATCCCTGTTATATACGAGATTCGCCTCCTGTTGGATACACAGATGCTCCAAGTACTGTAGGAGAAAATAAAAAGCTACTGATTAATCGTTCAAGGATAGGACCTTGATCTTTTATGCTTTTATCTTATCTGAATACTACTGAGCAAACTAAATCAGATTAAAGGAGGAATGTTTGTCTCTTATCCATTAGACTTGGTGAAATCTGGGCTTATCTGCTGAGCGTCAGATACATTTGTGCTTCAAAATTCAAACATCTGTTTTCAAGCAGTGTTTTGGTTTTTTATTAAGCTCCATCACAGCCCAGCATCTGCACAGGAATTCTGTGTCATAACTAAAGACCTTGTACAACATCCAACCAAGATCCATCCAATGGGAAGGTTGTGTGATCACCTCTTAGTGTGAAGGGGAAATCCAGACACAGTAAGAACATTTTAGTGGAAAATTTAGTTCTCTTTTATTTGCCTGCAGGTACTTTCATTTCCAGTAGAAACTTATTCTTCTGACATCTCCATCAGAAATTGTGGCTGCATTCTCATGGTACTATGGACATTCCAAATATTTTTGTTGAGAAACAGTAAGTCACAGTAACTGAGGTGAACATGAAATGATAAAGAG
This sequence comes from Pitta sordida, assembly GCA_013390025.1. Taxonomy (NCBI): domain Eukaryota; kingdom Metazoa; phylum Chordata; class Aves; order Passeriformes; family Pittidae; genus Pitta; species Pitta sordida. Next base: position 9,561 of record WEKX01017109.1, read on the forward strand.
AGAGTCTTATGTTACAGCATCCCACAGGGGTAAATACCAGCAGGAAAAACAAATTTAATTTTGTGATTATGTAATATTTATTTCTGAAAGAAAATATGAAGATGCTCAAAACATAAACCAAAGTAGACAATGTTGTTTACCTGAATTAACTGGGTTTGAAATACAACCAGCATTAAAACTGAAATTTGTAAGTTTATCCTCTATGGCAGTAAAAGATAGAATAAATGTTTGCTTTATGTAACTGTTTCATTAAAAAATTTAGCTCAATTTCCTGCAAATTATTAGACATTATTTATTAAAATTATCATAATTTTAATATATTGTTAATTTTTTAATTTAACTTTTTAAAATAAATGTTCTTTTTATTTCATATTAGAATAATGATCACATTTATAAGCTCTTCCTTCTTACTTCTTTAAAAACTGTTTTAAAAACTGTAATGGCACTTTGTGATATGGTTTAGAGGCCATGGTGATATTCAGAGGTTGGACTTGATGGTCGTGAAGGTCTTTCCCAACAATAATGATTTCAAGATATCATGCAGAAACAGCCACTTGAATTGCTTGTAGTGTTCTGGATGCCCTTTGCATGTTTTCTACTGTTTACATTGTTAATACTTGAAAGAGTGTTTATAAATGTCTTCACAGCACAATTCCAGCATTTTCAGGATGGGTTTCCAGTTCAGAGAAAACAGAAGTACTTTTTTCCAAACTTCAGGTGATCATTAGCCTCTGTGTTCATATCCATAATAAACAATGAAAACGGCCCAAGTTGCCCAGAGAAGCTGTGGCTGCCCCATCCCTGGAAGTGTCCAAGGCCAGGTTGGACAGGGCTTGGAGCAACCTGGGATAGTGGAAGGTGTCTCTGCCCATGGCAGGAGGTGGGACTGGATGAGCTTTAAAGTTTCCTCCAAGCAAACCCTTCTGGGATTCCATGATTCTAAACTCCAAATTTTAGAGCAATCTAATTTAGCTGGGAAAAAACCCAGCAACTTTTTTAACGGTTTTGTTGATTTGTTGTTGTTTTTCTTCATTGAGATGTGTGTGCTAGACCAGAAAACCTTCAGCTGATGTCCCTTGGTGACTCATGGCTATTTAACTTACTGAATGCTGTTGGCCAGTTCCCTTGTTTCAAGGTATTAAATCAAAGTAAGTCTGTGGGGCATCCATGTTATTTTGCTTTCTGCATAAGTAAACAAAAAAGACAAAAAGTATTTCATAGTACATATGTGTATGATGCTGACAGGCAGAACATCAGCTCTTCTGTTGATGCATTTTGAAAAATGTAATTATGCAAAGCAAAGGACCTTATTGCAAAAAATTGATATAAAAACCATACAGTCCCATTATAGACTGAAGAGACTTTTACCCAGATTTATTTGTTCAATCTGGTTTAACAAATAGCTTGAAGATGTAATGAAATCCCATTAGCAGGATTTTTGTCATTTCCTGTCTACCATTCATAGCAGGACTTGGAAACACTTGTGGTGGGATAAAAGTGATTTTCTGATGCTTAAGCATTACCTGTAAATCAGTAAAGGACATCCCTAAATTCTTAACTGCTTTAAAGCATGCCCTGTATCACTTAAAGTGCTTGAAAGATGTAATCAGCAATGGCTGCTGGGATCTCTGCAGCTCTAGGAAGCTTTATACTGCAGTTTCCAAAGTAATCTGGGTAGTGATTAATTTCTGATGAACATCTTGTCATACAACATACCTGGCTGAAGGTAATATTTTGGTACAGTAGAATCATACAATCACAGAAGATCACTCGTTAGAAGGAACCCACAAGGATCATCCAGACCAGCTCCTGGCCCTGCTCAGGACACCCCAACAAATCCCACCCTGTCCCTGACAGCGTTGTCCAAACACTCCTAGAGCTCTGGCAGCCTTGAGGTTGTGCCCAAACCCTGTTTGACATGACTTGGTGAAGAGAGCAATTGTGACACACAATTTAAATAAACCTTTTCAAGCCTCTCATCTGCGCCAACAGCTCTGGGAATCACCTGCTGTATGAGCAGATAGTGTTTCCATGTGCAGCCCAAACTGCCCGTGATTCCTGTAGGGAACCCAAATTTTCTCACTGCTTCCTTTTTGGGTATGGACATGCCAGCACTCCCTCTGCCACTGTCACTGATTTGGAAGAGGATTTGTTTTGGTCATTGATGCCAGTGGGTTTGAAAACACTCCACCGGGAAGCAGCTGAGGATAATCTCTATCAAAGGTGTGGGACTGCCCATGCAGCAGATGCAAACCCTGTGTGCCACATCACAGCTTTGGGCAAGCTGGACTGAAGTTCTGCTCATTGTGCACAGTGTTCCATATATCAGAGACTTTATTAGAGCAGGATCACAGTCAAGGAAAAGTGGATGAAACATTTTTTTTTTCTTTACATGTTGGGGAATTGTTGTTTACTTGCTTTTCATTATTTTCCTGCCATTCTAGTAAAAACAGGTGAAATACAGAGCAGTGTCATGCCATGAAGCACTTCAGTAAGATTTTTAGTCTGTTAACAGCAATATAAATTTATCTTGCACAGTTATAACCTGCACCAGCATGTGAAGCTTGTGTGTGTAAGTCTTCACTTGAATTCATTCACAAAAAATAGTCGACATTATAATCTTAGCTTCCTTGGCTCAGAATCACCTCAGCAATAACAAGTGTCCTTAAAATGACTCTTCACTTTGATACATCCTTGTGCATTAGCCAAAGAGCACACCTATCCCACAGGATAAACCCAAAGGCACAATGGGGACTTTACTTCTAAAATTTAGAGTATGCATTTATTTGGAGAGGTAAAAAGTGAAGCTGTGGCTTTTTGCCTTTTCATGCTTGTTTAATATCTGAAGAAAAGCTAAACATCTGAATTGATAGATGTGGTTGGAAGTTTTTACTTGTTTAGATCATCAGTGTCATTTAAAAGTAGTCCAATAGTTCCTGCAGTTTAACCAGGGGTTATTCTGGCAAACTAATACCCATTACAGGCAGTACTTCAACCTTCAGGAAGCAGCAAATAGTGGTGTTTTATGAGTAATTTCTTACTTCTACCTGCTGTTATCAGAGCAATCCATTCCTTTACAGCTGGAGTCATGTCAGGTGGTGGAGCGTTCACACTCTGTTATTTCACCAAGTCCCCCTGTGCAATATGACAGCCCTGCTGAGGGAACAGAGCCCACACTGCACTGCAAAACACCCTGACATTGCACAAGGGTGATGTCTCTGCTGCCCTGGGGGACTGCAGAGAACAGTTCCCACAAAACCCAGCACATCCCCCAAGCTGGAGCAGGTGACACAGTAAAATTATTGCATAACTGTAGCTGCAGAGGAAGGGCTTTCTGACATTTTTATGCCATATGAGACCTGAAGTCCACGGAACAACTTGCACTGGGTGTTAATTCTTGTTAGCTCAGGTAAGAAGAGCAGGAACTTGAAAGCACTTTTTGCTGTCATTGCACATAGGAGTAACTTCAGATTGTTCCTGGCACTGGGAAAACATCCTGGGGGAACTGATGCCTATGGTCCCTGTCCAAACCAGCTCTGTGTGAGTGTCCAGGGACCATGCACAGCTTGGAGGAGTTTGAGGAACTTCTTGAACCACAGAGGTCCCAGCCAGAGTTCCCGTGGCAGCAAGCGCATCACTAAATAATGCTGGTTACCTGTGGAATGCTGCTCCGGTCCTCTTAGAGCAGAGGGAGCAAAGCTAATCTGTATGCTCAGGACACGGTGCAGCCAACTGTAGCTCAAACAAAGGCATCATTTCACATGTGCACTAAATTTTATTGCTTTTATTTCGGGGAAGCTGATGCCTTTGAGGATGCAGATGAATGGTTTGACTACAAGCCATTAATATCGACACCATCCCCGGCAAATGCCTCCCATTCCCTCCCTTGTCCTCTGCCCTTCCAACCAAGTACAGAGGTGATTATTTTTTCAGCAAAAATTATATGGTTTGCAAATTGAAGTCAAACCTCTGAGAGGCTGGGTGATAGCAAAACCAGGCTCAAACCATTCAGCAGGAGGAAAATAAAACAATATTCCAAACCGGGCGCTGTATTGGCTCATCTGTGGTGTGTATTTGCTTTTTAATGTCTCTTCAGAATAATGGCATTATTTATGAAAAGAGAGAAAGGTCTGACCCTCAGTGCTATAAAACTCTGATCCACCACATAAAAAAAAGATAAAGTTGTAAAGAAAACTGGACATTATAAGTTATGAAAGGAAGAGTTTTTACATTTTAATATGAAAATCCTACAGAATACCTTTTATTCTGCTGAACATCATCCACAGTAAATTTCATGATTGTTATCCAGCGTCCAATTTGTCATCTTTAATCAGGCATCTTTATTTTATATTTTTTGCATGCTCAATAACCTTTCAAATTACTCTCAGCAGAGGAAGGATATAATGCCCTTTAAAACACTTTTCTTCTCTGGAGAAGAACAACTTCTCAAGCAAGTTTTCCAAAATTGTGAAAGCCTCCTGATAGCAGTAATTTTAAAGAATGATAGTATAGGTGGAATATTCCTTTCCTTTTTTCATGTCTTTTTAGCCATGTGTTACATAATGTCTTTTTATTATGTTCGAATCTTTCATTTTTGAGACTAACTGCACATGAAATCTTGGGCTTCTCAAGCTACTTTTGCCATTTGGACTCAAAGCAAAGCAATTTTTCCAGCATCATTTCTTCTTTGTTATCTTGTCTTTCCATCAGATTCTCCATTAGCTCAATTATAGGACTGCTACAGTTTTACTGCCACCATTATGTGTGGACTATTAAATCATTTGCTATTCTCCAAAACATATTTGTGTATAAAGATCTAATTTTGAAAGGTTGAAAGCTCACCTCAACATTATCACACTGGTAATCAAAGAAATAATTGCATAAAATAATCCAGAATAAGATCCACAGCAATTCAGTTTAAGGGATGCAATCTATTTGTGGTTATAAAAGATAATATTTGTTTATGTGCTTGGCTATTTTTCTTGCTGTGATTACCTTGAGAGTTTCAATGTGGAAATAAAGAGAACTCACAGCATAATGTGAGATACTGCTGTAAAACTGCCATCATATGGGCCATCAGGTAATTTAATTGACATGTTTTAATAAATCATGTCATGGCCAAACAATGATTTGAGCTGTGCAAATGTGCTCGAGGTAACAACAAAAGAGTAACGGCTGCAAAAGGCTCCCTCAGCAGAGTGACCTGGACCTGGTGCACATCCAGCAGACTTCTCCCTGCCACAGCTCCCAGATGTCCTCAAGGCATCAATGGCGACTGGAATTTCCTCAGCTTAACCTTTTCTCTCCCATCTGTTGCATCTCAGAGTGTTTCTTCTCATGTCTGCAGCTAAAACCTGTCAGGTGTGGCAGCTTTGCAAAAGGCTCTATGCAAACAACAGGTCTGCAATAATCACAGGAATATTAATTGCTCTCGAGTTTTTTACTCTTCCAATGAAGTCATGAAGTGTGGAGATGTTTCTACACAGAAAAGCTGCTAATAATGTCAATATCTCTTACAGAACTATTTGAGTCAAAAAATTTCAGTTATATTGGAAGAGAAATGCAGTAAGTTTGTACCAGAGGTAGTTTGTACCGGAGGAAGTTTGTAAACGGTATGAATTATTGTAAAATTGGGTGTGAGGAGGGTGTGGATTTGCAAGATATAGGTAATATTTCTTGCAAATAACATGTAGGATTCTTTCCTGAATTGGCTAATTTTCTTCTTTTCAGGTCATAATTGTCCAGAACACAGCCAACCGCTCAGAAAGGACATGGAGCTGCTGGAGACAATCCAGAGGAGGCACCAGGATGATCAGAGGGATGGAGCAGCTCTGCTGGGAGGAAAGACTGGAGAATAGGGATTGTTCAACCTGGAGAAGGAAAGGCTTTTATATTGTGGTCTTCCAGGACCTGAAGGGATACTATAAGGAAGAAGGAGAGAAGCTATTCCCAAGGGCCTGGAGTGACAGGACAAGGGGCAATGGCTTCACATGGACAGACAGTGGATTTAGATTAGAAGTTATGAAGAAATTCTTGGCTGTGAGGGCGGTGAGGCCCTGGCACAGATTACCGAGAGAAGCTGTGGCTGCCTCATCCCTGGAAGTGTCCAAGGCCAGGTTGGAGCAGCCTGGGATAGTGGAAGGTGTCCCTGCCTATGGCAGGGGGTGGGACAAGATGATCTTTAATGTCCCTGCCAACCAAAAGTATTCTGTGATTCAGTGAAAATCTGTTGATTTGTTGCAATTAAAACCTTATAGTCAATAATTCTGACTATAGATATATGACTATATATAGGCCTTGTGCTTGTGCAGCAGACAATGTACATTTGGTGACTTTAAGAAACAAAGTTTTAAAAGTGAAAGCTGCCTGGATATTAATGTATGTCTTGGGTTAAAACATAAATGCAGTTTCACTACTTATAAACCCGTAGGTGTTGCAGCTTTGTATTGCATAATCCTGAATCTACAGCTCAAGGATGAATTTCTGTCCTTTATGCCATTGATTTCAGTGAGCCTGTAGTTCCTCCAGAGATGAATAATGTTGGAACAAAATGGTGGTGTTAAGCAGCAAAGTGTCATCACTAAGAGGGTTTGCTCATAAAGGTCAAAGAAGAATATGTCACTCCTCTTTGATTAATAGTCCATGGTGTTAGTAGATATTGATTGCTTTTAAGAGCCTGTGGGTAAGAGGCAATTTAAGTTATCAACAACAGCACAAGAAATAAGGTTCATTTGAAAGCAGATACTAACAGATGCCAGTACTGTGGATCCAGTTTGAGGAAGGGGAGAGAGCAGAAGGGATTTACCCATTTTGTAGAAACTTCTTGCAAGCACTGGCAGAGGCAGCACAAAGACAACAGTTGCCATCTGCTCTGCTCTGCCTGTGGTATCAATTACAGCACTGGGACTCGTCCATTTTTTACTCAAATTCCAACCAATGTGGTCCTCAGCATCTGAATGAATAATACATTCTTCAAGCATTTGTAGGAAAAAACAGAATACTCACACCATCCAAATGCTTTTTCAAAGTCTCCTAGGCAATTTATCAATCATTTATATTATATTTATGATGATAAAAGTTTACTGTTCTGGAGCTGATGTGCAACAATGATCTAATCTCATCAGATTTTTTGTTACTCATTAAACTGTAGCAGCTTCAAATTTAGGGGCTTTTTTTGTAAAAGGTTTGCAGGTGTTAGCAAATATTGTACAGCATAATCGAGTAGAGAGACTCCATATCTGTTTACAGAAGGCAAAGCCTTGCTGGTAAAGCAGTGGTGGAATATCGTCTCCCTATTCCATCAACCTCTCTTTGCAATTCCATGATAGTAAGGATGTAACTCAGGGGAAAAGCTATTTTTATCTAGGTTGTGAAGTGGGAAAGTCAGGCACTTCTAACACTCACTTCTCTTTGCAGAAAGGCATCTAAAATCTTCTGTCAACATAGAGAGATCTAGTGTATAAGGGGGTGTACACAGCATTCTCAGCTTATCTTTTAATGAAGAAATGCATTTCCCATTCGTTATTTCCATTAAGAATCAAACATGGTCACTACAATGTTTGGAAGAAAACCCTTGGGGTCTCTGTTTTATAGTCCCGTGGTATTTCACAGCTACAGCACTCTTATATTGGGCATTGCCGTTTGAAAGATGTTTTAAAATAAACCAAGCTCCACAAAATGATGAAATCAGCAGTTGTCTGGAGTGAAAGAAAGACCAGTTTGTGAACAGTTTGTCCACAAGGAAAAGAAGTTCTCCAATAAAATTTGAACAGAAGTTGGATGCATTTTGGGGCTTTATAAATGAAATACAAATGTGTCCACATACAAGTTAATCAAAGAGATGTACATAAAGTTGTCCCTGAGCAATAGGGCATTGGTTTGAAAACCAGCAACTTTTGAAAAGTATTCATAACTAATTCCACCAAGCAAATGGCAACACAGTTTCAAAGTGCATCCACATTCTCAAGCCTTCAGAAAAAGTATAAACCGATGAATTATTTTGTGTGTTATCTCTTTTCAATAAATATTTCCCTGAGCCAGCTGAGAAAGACTCACAGCGATGATGTGGTAAGATATTGAATTTCTATTAATTACTAACACTGGTTTGTGTGTTTGGCTCATGAATTAAGCATTTTTACCAAGATTCTGATTATTTCCCACCTTTCATTACTAATGTTCTATCAAATCATTCTCAACAAAATAAAAATCTAGACTGATAAGCACTTAACAGCAAGAAGGTGTATTTATTTATTTATGAATCTTTTGAGCACACAGGTAATGAGAGTACTGACAAATTTCATGTTTCATTGACAAGTTACTTTGAATTTCCGAATATACAAGTATTTAAAACAACAATTTCCTCCAAAATGTTTTGTCATGGCAAAGAAAACTGAATCATGAATAAGTATTAATAATATTTCTGATCCGTCACTTCTGCTTTATCTGCTGCTTCCATGATTTAAGTTGGGATAGATTGGATTTGCTCTCATTTTAAAGAATTTCCTTTGAAGTAATGAATTGTGTCCACATGTACCAATATCTATTGACATGTTGGGATCAAAGGCTCAGAATCTTGGTGTAGTGGAAGGTGTTCTATGGCAGGGCTTTGGAACAAGATGATTTTTGGAAGAAGATGATTTTTGGAGGTCACTTCCAACCCAAATCATTCTATGATTCATAACACATCACACAATAGTCATCCAGTGATATCCACCTAAGGATTCCTTAATAGGAAATGGCAGATTTGGAGTTTATTTCATGATCAGGAGACAATGGTGATGTTTTTCTGATTAAAGCCAGTTTATTCATTAAATTCTATCCCATAATCACACTGGAAAAATATGTGCAAATGTCAACAAGATTATTAATTCTTTGGTTAATAGAGACCAGATGAATTCCATTGGGAATTTCTTTTTTGCATATAAATTATTTCATAATTCAAAAGTATCTCACAAAAGAGAACTTAACAAGCCACTGAATGAGCCAAAATAACAACAGATGATACTGCAGGATAATTGGACATTTCACACAAGAAAATTAATATTGAAAAGCACAGACTTGGGCTTCCCTAGATGGAAAGGCAACTGGAATTTGTTTGAGCCTCTGCAGAGATGCTTCTGGATGTGTTGGGTTGCAGAATTTTGCAATATGCCAGAGGTTTTATTGATTTAACCTCCACTGGTATAGATATTCATCTCCAGAATTTTAATATTATTTATTTAAAATGTTGTTTCTTTTGTGACAGTGAGAGGTGGTTGACTGCCTGTGTTTCATTGTGATATTGTATAAATATGACTATAAGAAATAATATATATATATTTGGCATTTGGGAAACTGCTTAGTTACCTTTTATGTTTTGGAAATGTGGGACAAGGTGAACAGGTGAAAGGCCCATCAAACGCCACAGCAAGAGGGCAATGAAATGGGAAATAATTAGATATTAAATATAAGAATTTGGAGAGCTTTTCTCCAGGACAGCAGCATAACTCAATATTTCTTTCCTTAGATTGTGGGTAATAATAGAAAATAATAGGAAATATTTTGAGGAGTTCACAATAAGGAAAAATACTGAGTTCAAAAGAATATTGGATTTTTATTTCATTAATTATATTATAACTCCCCTCTATCCACCCCAAATCGAAGTTACTGTACAAATCCATCTTTATTTTCCATGGCAGCAATGTTAGATCATAATCCAGGCTCCGTTTATTCAAAAGAAGCAACAGATTATTTCCATTGCGGGTAGTCACAGATGATGTTTAATAATGGCAACGGGGGTACTTTTGATTCCAATCTGAAAGCAGGAAAGTTCACAGAGGAAACAATTCTGATTTGTTCTCCACAGATGAAAGGCCCCAGGTCTCAGGAAATGCCAGGGGGCCATGAGGAGATGCTGCTGTGGGAGTCATTTCAGCTGCCTCTGGTCCATAGCTGGAGTGTATATTTCAAAAGAAAACCCTGTGATGCAAAATAAAAAATTAGATTTAAGTGACGGTAAAGAGAATATTTTGCATATCAAATATAATAACACAAATAGCCACAAATATAACAGCCCCAAACTTGCAAAGCTGCAAAGCTGATACAAGTTTAAGGTGGGAGATTAAACTTCAGCCTTTTTTTCTTATTTGCCTTAGCAGGACATTTGCTTTGGATTCTGCCTAAAGGGAGCAGCTTGGGGAGGAGAAGTATCCATTTGCAGACACTTGGTGATATAACAATGTGTACAGAAGCACAGCAGTGCACTCATGATGTGAATTTGTTAAATTTAGCTTGTCTCTAGCCATACTACAACACCCTGATACGTGTGAATTATCAGACCCATTGCTGCCCACTTCCAAACTTTCTTCTAGAAAACTTTCTTTCTCTGCTGTTTTATCCTACCCCTCAAAGAGTGTAAAATTCTCTCAATTTCTGAATTTTGCCTCCTTCTGATGTCACCTGCTGAAAAAAAATTCTATTTCTGTTGAGCACAAGGTTAACAGTAGCTTTGATGTGACTATTTTAAGTCATCCTGCATGAAGAGTCTGCCAGCAGTGGTTGAGGATGACAGTGTTTCATTCCCAGACCTTTGAAGTTCCTGAGGTACCACAAATGGCCATTATTGAAAATTTTCCTTGATTATTATTTTTACTGCCAGACTTTTAAGCCATACAATATCAGCTTTCTTATGACTTTGCTGCTTAGCTCCTTTTATGGTAAAGCTTAATACAGTGACCATATGGAGCAGCTGAAAGGCTGCCAAATGTTTAAATGACAAGGTTATAAATATACAGACTGCATGGTTGGGGTTTTTTACCCCCCCTTAATGTATAGTCCTGTAGGTTGGAGCCAAAACAGACAATAAATCAAAATGTATAACTTGTTTTGCCACAAACTTCACAGATTTATAACATGGAGAGGGTACCTTAGTCTAGTAGAAGTTGCACAGAGTTCGTGTAAGTGTGAGGGAATGCTCAGCTGAATTCCATGGAGACACCTAGGGTGTCCAAAGACAAGTTACTCTTGGAGTTTTGTTTTACAACAAGTTCTTAACAAAATTCAGTGGGTAGGGCCATCCTTTCCTCCTCAGCTCACGGGCTGTCCTCGTTCCCTGACCTGCTTCTTTGGTTGGAGAGGAGTTCCCTTCTGCTCTGCCTTTTTCTGCTGCAAGAGAGACTCTGAGTGCCTGAAAATAGAGACTTTATTGCTGTGCCTTGTGTCTCCTGTGCTGCAATCCCTCCTTGCTCTGACTGGTGTTCTCTTGTAGCTGGTTTAGTTTTTCCAGGGCACATGAGGAGATGCAGCTCGTACCTGTTGCACTGCTTGGACATTCAAGCACTTTGTTTAGGCAGGAATTAAATTGTGTCAGAGCAAGGCAGAACAAAAGATATTTTGTGTGTGGAGGGATAAGATACTGTTTAAAAAAATCAATTTTTCTTTTGTAGTCATTGCAGCAGGAGAGATTTAAAACTTAGAAAACAAAAGCTTCACATGCTAAGACCTTGTGTATGTCATCTGCACCTTTGTTCTCCTCATGCACAAAAAATGATTTTTTTGTGTTATATGTTAAGGTTATGTTTAATAAGAAACTTGGAAATGGGAAGCTCTTGTGTTTTATCATTAGGTTGAATTAGAAATATATAAAGTTTTGTAGGTTTGTTTTCTGCCAGAAGCAAATGCTTTTTCTCAGCCAGAGGAGATCTACCCTACATCAGAAATACAGTTATGGCAGAATCAGCACTCCTAAAAATAATAATAATTTAGATTGTTTGCCAACAGATGGCTAGAAACACACTTTCCTTTACAATCATCACTTATCCCTTTGGCTGCCAATACTCCACTGCACATGTCTTTGTTGCTACATGCAAATAATATCAATTGAAAGGACTTGGAATGTCAGCCCTTACCTGCTGCACTCCACAACTGAAGTGCCAGCTGGGCTGTTTGAGGAAAAAAGAATAGCTTTGAGCTTAAAGCATTTGGTTTGGGCTCTGGGGACTTGTGTTCAAACCCGGGCTCTGCCACAGATTTCCTGTGTGACCTTGAACAAATACCACTCTCACAATCTCAGCTACCCATCTGTTAACATACGAATGGTAATTATGAGAGCAACGAGTCTCACTTTGTAACAGTTCTTAAGGTTGAGGACCCTTCCTCAGAAACGCAGCTCAAACTGTGGCCCTGCAGACGGGTTCTGTCTGAGAGCTGGTGGCGGAGGACAAGGTGGTTTCCATGGCATGATCCTCTGATTGCTAAATGATGACAGGAATAAATGAGCTGAGCTCAGACCATTCTATTAGTATTTTTCAGATGTCCCACACTAGGCATCCTTGTCCCTTCTCTTGACATGCTCATTGTACTGCTCCTTCCCTTTGGAGACCCAATATTCTTCTTTCTTCAGAAAGTTCATCCCAGTCGTTATGGTCACTTTTCCATCTGCCCTTTGTTTCTGGGTGACTGAAAATTCTGATTTCTATAGCTGTAGCTATTTACACCACAAAATGGACTTTTTGAGCTGATTAATGAATCTAAATATTTTGGGGTGATATGCAGCCTTTGTTCCAAGAGCTGCTGCTTCAGGGCACCCGGAGGACCACAGTGGCAGAGCAAAGGACACCAGGAGCTAACAAGTGAATATTCTTTCCCTGTGCAGCAAAGCACAGCCCCTAAATGGTTCTTCACACTGGACACCCACCTGTTCATTCGCCTGAATTGAACACTGGCCAGATGTTCCATTTCAGTCTCTTGACTGTCCTTTCCCTCTTCTCAATGGGAATCCGTCTTGTCTAGTTCGGTGTTGTGCTGCCTGTGGTTACCTCTCATCACCTCTCATGCACGTTTACTGTGTCTTTGATGTACCTGTGTGTAACTGCCATGCCATGAAACCATCCTGCTTTCAAATCCCCTCTTCCCAAATTTCCTGTGAAAGGCTTCCATATTCCAACCATTACTTTTGTTCTTTAAGGGGAGCTTTGGCAGCATTACAGCATTTTTGTCTGTGCTTATCACTGTGGCGTTGCCACGGGCCTGGCAGCCAAGACTAGGAGGAAGATGGTTGTCATGCTCCTCACCCAAAATTTCTTTAAAACTGAGTTATCTTGGAGAAGAATGAGGAAGGGAGATGGACAGTGCAGTGGTCCTGGGCACGTTCTGGTTCCCAGGGACAGTACACAGGTGAAATCACAGACAGATGTTCAAGAAAGTGATGTGACACCTTTGATCAAAATGTGTTGTGTGGAACTTAGACACTTTCTCATTGTTCTCTAAATGTGCTTTTGTGTGGCTGGTGCTGCAAGACCGTCTTATCTTCCTTTTATGTATGTAAGTGACTAAAAATTTGTCCTTAGCCAAGTGTTTGCCTGCTGGATTTTAAATAGACTGGAGTTCAACTGGGTTTTGGTTCACAAGTCAGTCAGCACTTCAGGGGGAAATTGTCTGCATATGTTTGTATCTCCTGAGTTTTGCTTCGAGTTTCAGATTCAAATAAAACTGAAAGCTCAAAGGAGAACCCAGCCTAAGCTGCCAGCATAGTCTGACTTGGGGTTGGAACTATGCAAAACCTCTATATTTAGTTTGGTTTCAAATAGCTGTCATAAATCCGCAGGCAGATCCCAGGAGCTGTTTTAAAGTTCACTCAGTACTTACCCCAAGTTCCCCTGAAATATTTGGTAATTTCAAAGTTTTTTACACTGTCTGCCAAAATTTTAAGTTTATAAGAAAACCTGATACAATCATCTCCCTCCCTGTCCCCTCCAAATAAAGTCACTCAAGCAACAAAAATCTGAGAGAATGTGAGTTGTACCTTTCTTTTAAAGACAAATGTGGAGTGAAACCCTGAGAGACTCCTGCCACAGTTCCTCCTCCACTGCTACACCAGTTCTCATTGATTCCAACAATATTTTCTTAAGTAATAACTGGCTCTGACCTTGGCACACAGTCCTATGGAAGCTTTTGTCTGGATCTCTTTACAGAAAAGTATCACATAACAGACTGTGATGTGAATAACCATGGAATGTTTTCCTTGAGCTAAGCTGACCACATGCAGAGCTATAGCAAGGCACATACATTACTAAAAATAATAGCCTAAAACTATTCCAGTGTCATTTGCTCATTATTAAGTCTATTAGCTCTGAAATGAGGCTGCAGTGCTCAGTCCTTTCTCGTTCTGCACAGTTTATTAATGGTCCCTTTGTTTAAAAGGATGACACAGGAGCTGAGTGGAAGACTTGGAGCTGCTCAGCAGCGATGAAGCAGCTACTTGGTACTGTTTAATATCTTAAATGACTCCATGCCCATAAATCAGCCGACTGTAAACTATGTTTAATGCTGAAAAATAACCACCAACCAAACAGATCTTTAACCTGTAAATGTTAATTCTGTTTGTTAATACTCAGTGGCTCCAGCAGCGCTTGGAGGCTGCACAAGCCATTACTCATTTTGACTCCACTTCAACCCTTTTAAGAAAAGCCTCTTAGATCTTCCTAAAAATGGGAGCCACTGCAAAGCATTGAGCAGAAGCAGATTTTACTGCCCCTAAAGTGGATGTAGGAGAGGAATTCAACTGCAGGATGGAGACACGGGCAGGGAGAAGAGTATCCCTGTCAGGGATTCCCTCTTCATTGTCAGCTACACCTGAATGTCACTGGATCCTACTTTGCTTTGGGGACATTCCAAGTGTTTTGCAAATCAAACCCTGTACAATCTAATGTCATTTAAATGCTTCATTTTGATTTAAATGCTTCATTTTGATTTAAATGCCTCATTTTGATTTAAATCAGCAAGTCAATGATTCCAAAAAATCAACCCTTTATCATTTACCTTTAAGGTTATTGAAACATTTATATCATGGAATCATAGAACGGCTTGTGTTGGAAGGGATATTAAAGATCACCTGTTCCAACCCCTCTGCCAGGGGCAGGGATGCCAATTACATTGTCCATACTAGCTGCTGCATCCAACTCTTGAAATTATTCTCTCCTTGAGTAAAACTAATTCTCATCATGAATCTTGGCTTTCCTTGTTCTTCGAGGCAATATAAAAATAAAAGAGATTGTATTGTAGAAAAATTTTGTACATCAGAAAGCCAGCTGGACCCTAAATCTGTTTTGCATTCAATTCTATTTTATTACTTTTTCCCTGCATTTCACTAAGTTTAAATGTTTGGAAATGAAATTTGTTAAAAATGGTAAAAATCTGTAGCAAACTTTGCTATTAAATATTTTATCCACATTTGAAAAAATCAAAATGGTAGCTGATGCTGCTCATGTGTGTGTTTATTCTTACATTGGCAAAGTATCAATGTCTTGGGAAAACAGTCTTTTCTCTACTGAGGATGATTGGAAACGGGTCCAAACTGTGAAACTGAGGTTTGTCCCTTGTTTGTCTGTAAACTACGTTATCTATATACCCTCTTATTTAATCCAGTTTTTCATGACAAAAAAGAAAATACTATATATGAACTGAGGCATTTTAATTCTGAAAGTTGAAGTATTTACATGAAAAAAGAGATTTATCAGCACCTTTCCATTTCATTACATGAGATAAAATTAGCCTTGATCTAAACTGCTGTCCAGCAACAAGGAAAACACATTCATATTTTTCTTTTCTAAAGTACAGCAGTTCAAAAAATATCACATAACAGAGAACCTGGGCAGACAATAAAGTGAAAGTGGGAAACAAATGTTAACATTCTACTTATCAAGCTCTTACAAGCCGAAGAGTGTGTGGAATGGTAATTAACACCCACTCATCACATTCTTCTAGAAGATTAAAGAACAGGTCCTACACTCGGTACTTACCTTTGCAAATATAACCTCATCAATTAATCTAATTCAGAAGAGAATGGGGTTTTTATTTTAGCTAACTTTGCCAGGGGGTTTCTCATTAGGCTGTTTTTCCCTTTTACCAAGTAAGAATCCACATCTCACTCAGAGGTGAGAATTCCTTGACCTTTCAATGCACCCAGTAAAGACTCCACAAAAATAGACGAGCTATCACAGACGTAGGAATCATGAGAACAGGGTTTGTGACGTATGAAAACGCTGAATTTTGGCTCCCGAAGAAATGTGTTAGTGTGACTAAAAAGTCTAACCCTGGAAGTAGCAGAACTTTCCATTTCTGGCCCCAAATGCCACATCTCTGCATTGCCAAAGTGTTACTATAGACCAAGAGCTGCCTTTATGCAGAGACCACCACCATCTCCCCCTTCTGATGGAAATGTCAGGCATTTCTTGTCATTCAAATCCCTAAAAATATGTATTTAGTAATTTTTTCAAAATGCATAAGTTAACTAATAACATGATTGCTTGGCTGCCTAATTTACAAGAAGTTACTTGTGTAACCAGCATATAAATATAGATCAAAGTTTTATCTGTGTGTTATTAAAAGTGGATGTATGTAGTTTAGACTTTAAGAATATAAAAAATTAAACTAAAGCCTTTAGTTTTGATTTATTTTTTTTTTTAAATTTTTGTTTTCCAAGCATATTCCTTGAAGAGACTTCAGGATTAGTGATTTTTTTCTATGCTCTGAGACTTTACACTATAACTGGTTTTATTATCCGGGGAATCACTTTCCTTTAATACACAATTCACTTACCTCTGGCAGCATCACTCCCTGCAAACACCCTCTCAGTCAGGAACATTTTCTTGGTGTTATCATGCAAAAGTTTTCATGCATTTCTCTTGCTAAGACTTTACCAGATGCAGATATTGTGGGTTTGGTTTCGAATATTTTATAAATATAGCCAAAATATGCCTTCACATGAGTCTGATAGTGAGAACATAAGAGTAAATCTAATTTTTCCTGGAATTGCTGGTTCTTGGCCAGGAGGTATTAGTTGAACACTGGTAGAAGCAGATGTAACAAGGCAATGAAGGTGATCATTAATGCTATTATATACATTTGCTGGAGCAAAAATGAAACTTTCCATTTCCACGCCATTAGGAGCCTAGAGAAGTATGAAAATGCAGTTTGCAATCTTCCCTCAGATAAATGATTGCTGCTCTCAAACCCTTGAACAGTTTTAACAAATGATCACTGGCTGGATTCCACTGTTGGACTGTGCCTTCAGGAAAACTGCACTGTTTAAATACATAAACACAGACTCTTAATGAAACCATTTTCTATATTCCTCCCCTATCCTGGTAGAAAACATGCAGTGGAATATGACTGGAAAATTGAACTGATACCAAGGTTCTCTAATCTCTCCCTTCTGCTGAATTTATAGATGTGCTCATGCTGATTTATTATTGAAATTTCTTTTCCTAAAAGCAATGATACCAGAGAGCTAGAATGACACATGAAATGTAGTCCAAGGTAAATTAAAGTACTTAAGCACAGTAGTTATCATCTGATTATAACTGAGTACATTAGACAGCTCAGTATCCTTGCAAACACTCAATATATTAAGATGATCAGTCATCAGCACAGTTCTCCTCGTCTTGCTGCTGTTATGAATCACTTTTATAAGAAAATGAGCTCTTGATTCCCATCTAGGTAGGGAGAGTCAAAGAAAAAAAGGAATTGTCAGCGCAGTTATAGCAAAACACCCATTTCTTGATTCCTCCACTGAACTGGTGGTTGCTACACTAAAGGGGAATAATGAAGTGTTAAAGTGACCTTTGTGACTTTGTGTGACACAGATATTGTAAAAAACAGGAGGGCAATATGGAATCCCAGTTTGGGAATTACGTAACTGCCAGCTGCACACACACAAATATTTTGGTACCTGTCAGGAAGAATGAAACTCTTGTTCACAATCAAACGGTAAGACAGATGGACATATTCCATCTTAAAAGAGTAAAATCACATGGTTTTGTCCACAGGCATTGCAACTCCATTCCAAGGGAGCATCTGGCCCCTAAAGACAGTAGAGAAACTTCCTAAAAACACACCAATTCCTGCCTCTTCCAATATTGTCCATTAATGTCAGTTATTGTATAGTTGTGGATGCTATGGAATGTAAAAAGAGATTGCTTTATCACAGTGGTTTTTGCTCCATGTTTCATTTTTAGCAGCTGAAAAATGCTCAACCACCTTCCTCTTGGTCTACATTTACCTGTGGAAGAGCACAGCCATCATCACTGTGTAAAATTATGTCATTAGTTACAAAATTTGGAACAGAAGAGGCGAGGTCTGAAGGGCATAAAATTGAACCTGGAGTCTGAAAAGGATAATTAACATTATGTAAATATAGTATAAAATGCATATAAGTATCCTTAAGTGTATATATTTATATAAATATGGTAAAAACTTTGTGGTAAAAAGACAGTGGATGACCAAGGAACTGGTTGCATTGGCCAGGGCCATATTACTTGCATTACCTGCCTGACAATTAAAGGTTGTTGGAAGCCACTTGTTGTGGGTGCTGTGACAAGCTCTTTTAATTTCCTGTGTTGTCTCAGGGGCACGGGAAGAAAAAGTTTTCATCCACAGCAAATGTTTGCAATGTCAGTAAATCTGGCTGCATTGAAGGTTCTAAAGCAGCACAATTATCACAGCACACACAAAGTGTCTGATACACCCAAGGATTTGAGTTTTGTTCAGTATTAATCACACCAAGAGTACCTTCCCCATTAATAAAATAATCATATTGAACCAGAACCAAAATTAAACTGTTCATAAATGAACATTAAGCTTTTGTGTTGGTCAGAGATCACAGAATCCCAGAATGGTTTGGGCTGCAAGGGACACTAAAGCTCATCCAGTCCCACCCTCTACCATGGGCAGGGACACCTTCCACTATCCCAGGCTGCTCCAAGCTCCGTCCAACCTGGCCTTGGACACTTCTATGGATGGGGCAGCCACAGCTTCTCTGGGCAACCTGTGCCAGAGCCTCACCACCCTCACAGGGAAGGATTTCTTCCTCATACCTGAATCTACATCTGCCATTCAGCTGTGATTAGTTCCCTTGCGTTGGGAATTAAGGTGGTGTCCTGCCATAGCTTGGACATGTAGGGGAAAACCCCACATGTGCTCTCTCCATCTCGCTCACTCTTCTTCTCTCTCGCTCAATGTGTTTGAATAACGTTTCTATTTTGGGATGGATTTGTGTGGTAGGTGGCTTTCTAAAAGGTACAAGGTGACATATATTTAAATTAATGTTTTACACTGTGGTTTCTTTCTGATTAAGTTTAAACTTTACGTTTGCTGTTGGGTTTGCGTTTTAAAATGAAGTTCAAAATGTGTATTCCTTTTATTGAGTTAATTATTGTTTTAGAGTACGAGTAGGAGTTTGGGCTGTGAAGCAGAAAACATTGTGTACTGTGTGTCATGAAGAGAATTCTGGTTTTATAAAACTTTTCTTTCCTTACTCATCACAGATCAACCAAACAGATATTAAACTTTGGCATTGAAGAAAAAATATACATTGCCTTCCTTCAGCTTCTGAGAAGAAAAGCCTCAAAAACACACCCATCAGAAAACCTCAAAAGTAAGTCAGGTTTGCATGACACAGGAGTGTGTTTACAAGTCCGTTATCAATAATTTAAGTTTATCTTGTCAGAATAGAAGACGGATATAAGCTGTTGTGCATCTTTCTTACATATTTGCTAATCCACTACCAGGCTGCCAAATGGATTTAAGAGATATTTCCATTTCTGAAGGAAAGTTGCCTCAAACTTTCAAGGTCCAAGGATTTTGTGGATGTGTCAGTGTTAACTTGTGCTGGATAGCAACTGATGGGGAGACGAGAATGTTTGATGTTTTTCGATGGCTGCAATAGGTTCCATTGTTTTCCTGCTGGCTGGAAACACCTGGGAACTGACAAAAGTGAATCTGTGGCAGCAAGAGCTCTCCCAGTACTATTTAATCTGTCTGACGTTGAAGAATGCTTCCAGAAAAAGTTCTCTGCAGGCTGCCTTTGAGCTCTGCATCTTTTTTTGAGCGAATCCCAACAAAATCACTTTGTTAAGGAAACTTCAAGGGATACGTTGCAGTTCTTTTGTACATACAAATGATGAGTCAAGGGTGATATGTCTGTCAAAGCTCCTAAATCAGCTGTGCAGGCTGCATGGCCCTGAAAGAAACAGGAGAGGAAATTTCAGGAGATGTGTTTTCAGGCATTATTTGATGGAATAAAGTGTATGTGAACTCAGTTCCTGCTCCCAGGTGTGTGTTGACTGGGACTGCACAACAGGAAACTATCACAGCACTATTTGAATTTCTGCAGTGGCCAGTACTATTCCCAGCCTACTTATATCTGCTTTTAAGTCAATAAGAATTGATTTTAACACTTATTTTCCCCTTGTATTATTGCAGGAGAGAGAAATCATTCCAATGACAAGGTGGTTAGACATGACCCTGATATTTGTGATATATCTCTTCCTTTCTCACATCCAAGATGCAGCATTGAGGGTGGTGAGGCCCTGGCACAGGTTGCCCAGAGAAGCTGTGGCTGCCCCATCCCTGGAAGTGTCCAAGGCCAGGTTTGACGGGGCTTGGAGCAGCCTGGGATAGTGGAAGGTGTCCCTGCCCATGGCAAGGGGTGCAATGAGGTGAGCTTTAAGGTCTCTTCCCACCCCAATCATTCTGGGATTCTGTGCTAAGTAGGCAAAGAAGGAATAAGTAGAGGGATCAAAAGGCCACCTTCTCACTTATGCATTAGAGTCAGTAAAGGTTTAGCAGGACCTTTGAGAGATTCCTGAGCATCAGCTACAAAGAAAATCTCAGCTTCTTTGTGCGTCTCACCCTACAAGTGTACTGTGTGTATTTCCAGACTACAGAAACCATTCTGGTTTACCATCAAACACACAGCCAACACTGACTGCAAGCTCTCTCCTTTCCTTTTTTTTTTTTCTATTTTAATTACTTTTTTCCTGCTTTGAATACTCTGCTTTTACCTGACAGGGCTCCCAGGTAATCCATGATGGGATGAGAAGTGGTTCCTTACTGAGAAGTAACCAGGCTTTATTCCACGTGCATAAGAATAAGAGAAGCAAGGTGTGAAAGAGGCAGCTGAGGGCAGAGCAAGGTGCACACTCCTCCTCTTGGCTGCTTTTCCCCAGGGAGCAGCTCTGTGTCCCAGTCTGGCTGATCTCCTGGAATTTATAGACCATTCTGTGCTACTTTTGATCCTTTTTTTGAGTAGTTGCAAGATGAACATTAATTGCTCAAATGACTACAAACTCAGACTATCAGATGAATTTAAGCAGTCAGCCACCTTACAGGGAGATTTTCATCAATATTCCCAGTCCTTCGAGTGCAGCAGAGCAGATTTGCAGTGTGATCCTGAGCTTATTCTGGCAGAGATAAGAACACACATTTCAGGCAGGAAGACTCTTCATCCCAGCTGTGCTTTCTGTCCTAGGGTAAAGAAACACACACTGCTATGCAGCCTCACTGTGGTAAGGGTGGAAAAGCTGTTACACATCATTCTCCACGGGAGAAGGAAAAACCGTAACACTGCTTGCCTTTTTGAATGGAGGTAAGGTTTCAAGCCCAAGTGTTTCCAGTCTAGGATGATGACTGTCACCTTGAAGGAAAGTCTTTTGCTCAGCCTAAATTTGCCCTGTAAATTCGAAGGTAAAAAAGAAGCATAAAATCTAAAAAAAAAAAGTTTTTTATTTTAAAATCATAGAATCATAGAATGGCCTGTGACTAAAGCCCATGTCATTCCACCCCCCTGACCTTAGCAGGGACACCTCCCACTATCTCAGGTTGCTCCAACCTGGCCTTGGACACTTCCAGGGATGGGGCAGCCTGGGCAACCTGTGCCAGGGCCTCAGCACCCTCACAGCCAAGAATTTCTTCCTAATAGCCCATCTAACCCTCTTGTCAGTTTGAAGGTTTTCCCTCTTGTCCTGTCACAACATGTTCTTGTAAAAAGTCCCATTTCCATCTTTCTTGTCTTTTATCCCTGAGAGTCTTGGAGGTGTTTTCTTTCAAGAAGATAATGGTGAAGAAGTTGATTTTAAAAGATATCAAATGATTGCCTGGTCACTGAAAATCAAGTGACATGGACAAAAAAAACCCATAATCACTCCTCTAGTACCTGCCACACAGCAACACTCCTCAATTAATCACTATTGCTTGGCCAGACACTGAAAAAAGCAAGAAGGGAAGGGTGGTGGGTATTTTTTATTTTGCCCCATATTTTTAAACATTTACATTTCTATTACATTTGAATTGCTTTTTGTTTGGACCCTGCAAAGCTGACACCATTTCTATTAAGAATGAGGCAAGTTGTCCAGATTGTTTAATGTTCCTTAGGCAGATTTCTCCAACATGTAACATAGTTATTGGTGCTCTCAAGTGAGCCTTCAGCATATCTGAATCATTTAAGGGTTCACCCTCATCTAGTTAAAAATCAGTGTTTGAATATCTATCAGTATGCAAAACATTCATTTGGTACTAGAGTTAAAGCTCCTTATTATACCAGGAAGAATTTAAGTTTTAATTAGCATTTCCTCTGGTGTACTAAACCCACTGAGACTACTACACTCACTAAAATTTAATTAACTTGACAAAAGATCCTAATTGTTTTCATGCCACTAGTCCTTAGTGGGACTAAAAATAATACCCTTCAAATTAAGTGTCTGCAACCCACCTTCCTTTTGGCTGGCCTACATACATAAAATTGGTTGGCCTACATATAATTATAGTTGGTAGGAAGCCTTGCCCACCATGGAATCAAGATTGTTTCCTCAAAGATGGAGATTTCTATGGCAATGCATAACTCACTATTCAAAGGACTTCAGCCAACATTAAGTCTTTCCACCATCTTATTAAGTTTTGCAAATGAGAGGTTTATTGATTTATCTTGGTGCACAGACTAATCAACAAGATGTAGTATTCATTTAAATCAATATAGAAACCTAATATTGGCAAGAAAAAAGAAAGATGAAAGTATCAATAGTCCAACTATGAGGAACAATAAATATCTGTATTAAGTGTAATGTGCCTCGGAGGAATTTGGAATTAAAATCAAAATACTTCCTGTTCAGCACTCCTCTGAAATCTTTACCTCCTTCACAAATGGAGCTGCTCACATCATTCCAAAGTTTTATTCCCTTTGAATCCTAACAGAAATGTGGAAAGTTCTAGTGCATGAACAGTCTCAACAGTATTAGGGACAGCTTTGAAACAGAAGTTTATTTACAGAACACAAGTGCTGGAGTCTAGAGAATCCTTTGACTCTGGATGTCTAAAGCAAGAGGTTTCAAGGAGAAGAGATCAAGGGAAAACCACCCAAACTCTCTTGCCAAGGTAAGGATTTCATCGCGTGCATCCTTATGGTGCAGGGATCAAACATGTTTGTCTAATTATTATCTCTAAAATTTAAGTAACTAATCATCTTATCATCCAAGGAAATCAAATCAATCACTTGTTATTCCTACACTGAGCTTTGTTGGGACTGAATATCCCAGAGGCGCTTAGAAATTCCTGCTGATAGAGGTGTGCTTCTGGCAACATAATCCATTCTGCGGATGCTCTGAAGAAACCATGGTTTTGGTAAGGCTTAAACTCCCTCCCCTCCTGAAACACCACAGTTCAGGCTGAGGCTTCACTACTGAGGATGCAAGAAAATATTAACTATATGCTCTGCTACATCTTTCCAGCACTGGGAGGAAAAAACCCTATAAATCTCTCTGCATCCAGGGCCTCCAAGTCTTTTTTCTGCCCAAACATCTGGCTGCTTCATCACATTTGAATACTAAGAAGATTATCTTGGCTGACGATCCATCCAGATTGGCTGTTAAACACCTCTTTTCTGCTTTCCTTGCCAAGTTCCTCCTTTGTTTCCTTCCCACTCAATTTGAACCACAAGGTGCTCTGCAGGCCCCAGTCTCCATGAGGATTTACTGATGTGAGCTCAAGACACTCATCTGTCCTAGTTCATCAGAAACTTCTGAATATACACAAACAAAATATTTTAGTGACTAGCTCTATAAATTTCACAATCATAACTTTTGCCCTAATAAAGAGAACCTTTATGATGAGCCTTTCACTCAAACCCACCACATGTCTATCTGTGTTTATTGTAGACAAATATTTAAAATTTCACTCTCATTAGCTTTTCTCTACATGTATAAAATAGTGCACTCTGAAGAGCTGTCAAAGGCTGAAGTTTAGTATCTAAAAATCACAGAAATCCAGGTATACTGTCCATAACATGAGACTACAGGAAAAGCAGACCACAAAATACTCAAAACAGAAGAATTTACACATTCGGGAGAAATTAAGTTCATGTTTGTAGGAAAATGTTCATCTTTGCTCCTGTCAATGACATATTTAGAACATTAAAAATCTAAAATAAACTTTGTTCCTCTTTGCATCTCTTGCCTTATATTTTGGGGGGTTTTCATATAGCTGATGAATCATTGGCAACATTAGATAAAACAGGTTTAACAACTGTGAGTAGCAGAACGGAATGTTCTCTCATATTCTCATCATCATTTATTAGAATACATTGACTTTTAAAAAGGCTGTTTTCAGCAGTTTTTCATGACCTGACCCACTGTTCACCTCAAGTATTTAGATCCATTACATCTATAATGAAAGAGAAGGTATTTTATTAAACAATTAATTATGATACAATTTTCTGATCCAGCATTTTCATACACCTTTGGAGTTTTACATTATACCATAACAATTTATGTATTTAGAAAATTGAAGTGTAATTGAAAATTATAATGTGTAAAAGCAGTTCTGATTAACATAATGCAGAGGAATGGTAAAGACTCAAGAAAGAAAATAAAGTGCTTCAAGCCTCTGAAGTTCTGAGTGTCTCTAAACCAAATTTAAGCCATCAATAACACAGTGATTCGTAGGAATGCTGAGAACATTTGCAAAATCATCTCCTTATTATCTTTCATAAAGAACACTGATAATTTCATTTGGATTTAGTCTCGCTCTATTCTAATAGTCTTTCTTTTATTATGGAGATACATGATTTTTTCAATGGTGTACTTTTAATACTTTATTTTAAAATTACTTGTCAATTCTAAAGGAAAAATAGGTCCTCGAAGAAACTGGTAGTAGATTCAGAATGATCCTTTTGAAAGAAATCCTTTGAAAAGAGAATACATGCTCAGTTTGAAATGACTCTGAGTGTTTTTAAGTACACTACATTTTCTACTTTTCTATAGCAAATTTAAGGCTTGACTCTGTCAGACTCAAGCAAAAGAATAATTTATCATGGAGCAATTTATGAGAGTTTTATTTCTTTTTGTCTGTCAATAGCTGATGGAAGGATACGTCTGATACATTTCCTCTAAATAAATGGAGAATAGTGATTAAAATAATCCGAGATTTGGTTTGGGATTGGATTTCAGAGAAAGAAAAAGAAATATTGTTGGGATGAATCTCTGCTATTTGCCCATGAAAAAAAAACTTTGTAGATGATGCTTTTAACCAATTTTAAATGGCAGTTTCATGAATATTCATCTCCTGCTGCTTAGAACAAAAGCATTTTCAAAGAAGAGCCTGAAGAAGGTAAAGCCTCAGCAAGTGTTAACATCTTTCTCTTGAAATCAGTTCTGCTGATTTATATCACTTGGGGTCTAAACCACAGAAATCACATATTTTTGGAAAGAAAACCAGTTTTTACTTTAATTATCAAATCCCTTTGCAATTCTACAGTGACAGAATTTTCTGGGAATGAACCAGCATCAGGCTGGAAGAATCAGCAGCCTGAGGAAGGAGTAGTTATTTCATTAAGTTTTACCAGCCACAAGCATCATATATAAGACTGAAAAGAGAAGTTAATATTTTGGTAGGGAAAAATCCCAAACTGATGGATAAACATCTGCTCCATTTAGAAACTAATGGAAAATATCAGTGCAATAAAAAGGAATAGTGCAATTAAAAGAAAGGGAATTGCTGAGGAAATGTATTTTGTGGGAAATGTTTATCAGCTTTGAACATCTATTGAGGATTGTGGAGGCACTTCTCTCTAACCAACAGAAATTCAAACAATGATAAAATATATGCAAAGAAAAAGTCATTTTTAAAACAGATTTCAACAAAACTGACATGAAGTCATGAAAAATGTCACAGCCACGTTACACGACTTTTCCTCATGGATTTTTCAGCAAGTAGAAGAGACATACTCTACATTTTGGGGAGAAAGTGCACATTGTTCTTTCTCAAGAAAATAATCTCCTATTCTTTGAACCTTAAAGAAAAAAAAAGTAATAATAATTTGTCTTTATATAATAGCAACAACTATGAAGCCCTGATATTTTCTGTCTGTGTTGGCCAAAATCACAAGATTCCCTTCCCAACTTTGGAGATTCAGGAAGTTTTGTGTGCACGCACAGTCTGGTTGTGGTTACAATGTGACCCAGGATTGAAGGAACTCATTCCACTCCTGATTGAATTACTCTCTATTCAACTATAAATTCTCGGGCCTCATGTAACAAAGGTTGCAGAGCTGTAATATAAACACGAACTGAGGAAAATCCATCTGAGCATTTAACCCTAAGTCACCTATAGTTAAATTGGAAGTCACAACTCAGAATTTTCTAATAGACGTAATTCAAGGCACATATTAAACTTATGAATATTGTGGTAAATATCTAAGTATTTTGATACTGATAATATTGTGTGAGAATATTCTAACCCACAGGGAAAGTTTTAAATGGAATTTTTTCTAAAGTGACATCAGATATCCTGTTCAAACCTTTAATTGCACTAGATAAGCACATTCATGGCTATTTCTGATTCAAGAATTTGCTTAGTTAGCAATGTATTCTTTCATGGATAAGACCTAATTAGACTTCAGTATTGATGTTTGATCACCACAAATAAAAAGTCTCCGACCAAAACTTTTGGCTTGGTCTTGGTTTTGAAAAATTGATTGTTTGTTGTAGGAAATAGCAAAATAAAAGATCTGTATGCTTTAGGAAAAATGCAGAGCTCTGTAGACCTCAACATGACTCCATGAGCATGAGCATTATTGATTCATGAATAAATATTTTATTAGAACTTATTTGTGGAGTTAGAACACGAGGATGCAGGAGCCCAGAACTTTTTGCTTTGTCCTTGTCACCTGACGATGTGTGATCTCATGCACGTCTCTTTGGACTCAGTGTTCCTAAGCCAGCCAAAGTCCTGCATTCCCACGTGTCTCCATTGTACTCTGGTTTTATCAGCTCTGAAAATCAGCTCCTTCGTTGATCTGATTGATCCTCAAACAGACACAAAGGGAGTTTTGTGAGATGTTGAGTCAGAATTCTCTAGTCCCAGACCCAGGCCCATAAAACAGTAATTTGAGTTTAAATTCGTTGCTGAAAGACCAAATATGGAACTTAACTATGTTTATATGAAGATAAATCTGGGCCTAACATTGTCAATTTATCACACTGTCTATCTGCCTATATTAAAACCAGAGTTCCCTGCTGGAATGTTGACGTTAAATATGCACTCCCCAAAGTCAGGAAAGACACGGAGAATGCTCTGCTTTACTTGTCCCCATTAAGCTGATCCTACCACGTATTTGCCATTCCTTAAAAGATTGGGATCTTACAAGGAGCTGTTGTGGATGCCAGATGGGCAGATCTTTCCCTGCAGATAAGTGAATGCTGGAAGCCTTCTACCAAAACAATGTCTGGAATGCTGGAAAAGGAGACCTCCACATGGACTGGGAATTAGACACAGCAGGAGCTGCAGGGCCATTGGAGCTGGAGAGCTCACTCAGAGCTGAAAAATTATTACTGGGTTATGCAGAAAGCCTGTTCAAATTCCTCTTCTGAGATCAAAGGTTGTGGAGGGAAATGCAATTGAACCAAAATAGAAGGGAGTGTGCTGTGTTCACAGCAACAACACTCTCAACTGGGGGCGCTTCACTTTATGGCTCAGTTGTCCATCATGTTTTCAGAGATCCGAGATCCCAGATGCCATCAGAACTCAGTTCAAGTATCAGGTTCACTTTCAAGTGGGTTCACTTTTTGAAGTTTAATCTCAGATCAAGCAAGGGGTGGGCAAGAAAATTAATGGTACCTATGGAAGCAATTAATTCTTGCACTACGTATTTCGGGTCTAAATTCATAATTGTAGGTGAAATCAGCCTTTCTGAACAGCTGCCAGGAACATTTATGTAGGGCACAGACTTTATGCTGGCCTCCACAGAAGAAAATTCTTATTTTCAATAATGTCTCTTTGGTTGATTTATGTAGATCATGTAGCCAAATATTTTGTATTTTTAGCTGACATGAAAAGACTTTCTCAATACAATGTGGTTTAGAAAAATCCATTCAGTCAAGAAAAAAGGTTGTGATGAACCATTAAGGAAACATTCCTTAAACCCCAGCAGTTTAATTTTAAAATGACTTGTTTCTTCAGACTGTTAATCCTAAACAAGCCCTGGACATTTTTGAACTATGCAACTAATCCTGAGAACGCTCACTCATGCAAATTGTTGTTTAGAATGGGAATAAAAGATTATGCTGTCAGGTTTCATATCTAGGATATGCAGGACTTCACTTTTTAGATTATAGAAATGTCACTAATCTTCTGAGGGAATGAAACACACTTTAACCTTGCACAAGTACTTCTTTGCTGTCATTAAGGTAAATAGAATGAATAATAATAGCAGTATTTCTCCTGTTTAGGATGGAAGGCAGCATCTGTACCTACACAACACTGAAATTGCCCTACTTGGCTAAAAATTCTTTAAGTGTATTAACATCCCAAATGCTGTGAGAAACTCATGGGATATTTTGAAAGTTATGAGACTACATTTTCCTCCAGCACGTTCAGCGTTTGTGTGAGTAGATGATGCCTTTTGATGGAAGGGATCATGATTAATTTGTTAATCAATTTGTTTCTCCATTTTTTCTTCCTCTGTATCTATGGATCCTCCAGCCACAAAGCTCTCAGACATGGTGGGTCCTTGCATTTGTTGTGGGAAGAGGAAGAGAGTGTGAGATCATAGTGCTGGATAATATGGTCATAGTGAATTATTCATTGTTGTGATGTATATATAGTATCTGCCTTAAGTGCTACTTCAGCATCATGAAACATGACAGGCTGTTCCCTTGTTTCTAATACTTAAATGGACAAAAAGCCCGAGACAACTTCTGTCTTCTATTTCACCTTTTTATGATTTTTATCTTCCATTTTTTTAACTTCATGAGTGTGCACTTTATATAGAATAATGAAAGCATGAGGAAGAAATGAAGAGAGAATGAAGATGGCTGTTACAGCAGGTTAGAGCTCCTTCTCAACCTACTGTGTAAAGCTTCTTACATGCTTTGACATTACTACTCTCACATAGATTTAAAATATATATTTCAAACCTTCCCCCATGCTTCTAACCCATAAATATTTAATCCTTTAGTATTATCATCAATCGGGTTAGATGATCTATGAAAGGTATTGGTGGTAAAAGCTTCTTGTGCTGTTTGCTCCACAGCTCCAAAAGCACTCCAGTTTCCCGGAGAGCTTCTAAGGAGCTGATGACACAGGGGGGCCCGTTGATTAATGGCTCCCTGGGACACTCTGACACTTCTGCCTGGATCAGAGAGATAAGAGGCAGCCAGAGAGCAGTGCTTTATACAGGCCAGGCAAAGGTTAGCGGCACGGAGGAATTCCTGCAAGGACCGGGAGATAGGCAGCAGCTCCTCTGGGCAGGATAATGGGCATAAGAAGGACAAGTAGAGGGAAGGATCGTTTTGTAGTACTCAAGTAAAAACAAGAGACAAGACACATGATGTTAAAAGGTTAGAAAAAAGGCAAGAATAAGAATCTGCCGAGAAATAAAGCTTAAAGTGTGTCATTTGGTTGTTTTTATTTTTTGAATAAAGTATATCTTAATTTATCATCAATAACAGAGGGGGGTTGTCATGAAGGTTTTGCTTATGCATTATTTTATGTCACCAAAGTGTACCATACCTTATCCAGAAGGTCCATGGGGATGATTCTCCCCTCCTTCTCCCCCTTTGCTCTGTTCTCATGAGACCCCACCTGGAAAGTGAACAGCTCTGGTGCCCCCAGCATAAGAAGGACACGGCGCTGTTGGAGCAAGTCCAAAGGAGGCTATGAAGTTGCTCCAGTGACTGGACAACCATCCATATGGCGACGGGATGGGAGAGTTGGGGCTATTCTGGCCGGAGAGGAGAAGGTTGTGTGGAGACCTCACAGCACCTTCAGGGTCTGAACAGGATACAGGCAACCAGAGAGGGGCTGTTCATATGGGACTGGAGTGACAGGACAGGGGGAATGGCTTCACACAGACAGAAGGCAGGGTTAGATGGGATATTGGGAAGAAACTCTTGGCTGTGAGGGTGGTGAGGCCCTGGCACAGGTTGCCCAGAGAAGCTGTGGCTGCTCCATCCCTGGAAGTGTCCAAGGCCAGGTTGGACAGGGCTTGGAGCAACCTGGGATAGTGGAAGGTGTCCCTGCCCATGGCAAGGGTTGGGACTGGATGATACGTAAGGTTGCTTCTGACCCAAATGATTCTGGGGTTCTACAATTTGCTGGACAAAATGCTCTTGTCTATTACAGCA
Organism: Pitta sordida; assembly: GCA_013390025.1. Taxonomy (NCBI): domain Eukaryota; kingdom Metazoa; phylum Chordata; class Aves; order Passeriformes; family Pittidae; genus Pitta; species Pitta sordida. The sequence continues at coordinate 39,989 of WEKX01017109.1, forward strand.
GTATGAGCAATACATGTATACGTATTTAACACTACAGAACTTATTTAGTTAAAATAATGCTCACATTGTAGTGGCATAAGGAAAATTTGGATAGATTGGTTAGAGTAGTTTGGTCTGCAAATGTGTGCTATTACAAACTATCCATTGTAACGAGGCGGTTTCTATGATCCAAGAACACTTCTTCCATGTAAAACAGAACAAGTGCTCAGTCATCCGTTTATCCCAGTGCCATGGCTTTGGAAGAGTTTAGGATCACATGCTTCACAAAATTGAAAAACTGCATTTCACGTTAACTTGATGTTCACTCCAGCCTGTGCTCAGAATCCATAAGACAAAGCAAGTCACATTCTTGCAGTCAGTTCCCACTTGAAGTCATTAGAATATTTTTCTTGAGTAAAATGTCATCACAAAGATTCCCTTCCTGACCAAGCCGAGAGCTTTGTTATTTACAGATCTAACTATTGGTAAATGCTGTGCTTGGAAATAAAGGGGACTTTAAACTTTGCAAATGTCATTTGCAAAGAGAGGCACGAGACAGCCTTGGGAGAATTCTGTAAACAGGATTGGATTCAGAAAACCTGGGAATTATTGGAGGGCAAAAATAAATTGGCTTTAATGAGCTTTGACTTAGTATTCAAAGTAGGAAATTTTGACACACTAGGGAGTATTTTGAATTAGCACAAATGAGCCAGGAGCACAAATCCTTTGAATGGGAATTATTTCAAAATTATCATAGGATGACATCATTGATGGGGTTTAACTGCGTCCTTTTCAGTGGGGAAGGTCCATCAGTGCATGACAATATAAACCTGTGCATGGCATGGACTCTGAAAAGGGGAAACACCTACAACCTGTCCCAAATGTGTGTGAAAATGCCTAGAAACACAGGTTAGAAACTCCTAATCCCATGGGTGCTCTGTTACACAGGAATCTGTATTAACTGGTGGCCTTGGAGGGTGAGCATAACGAAAAAGGCGAAATGCCAGGTGTATGTATCCTGCTTGGCATGGAGATAAAAACATAAGTGAAAATCAGGAACTCAGGAAGTGTTTCTTTGGGCCAGGAAAAAAGGTTTAGAAAGTTCCTCAAAGAGCTTTTATTGAAGAGTCATTTGGAGAGATTTGGAGAGGATTCACCTACTGTTACATCAAGTGTATTATTCCTAAGAGATCCCACACAAGCCATGTGTTCAGCACTCATTTCCAAAATCTATGGGAGAGCAGAAAAACACAAACTTAGAAAGCAACTTAGTTTTCACATGGAATTGGTCTTTCAACAACAGATGAGGGATAATAAATGTCTAATTAGAGACAAGAGACAAAGAGGAAAATCTCTGTTGCTTGAAGCAACAAAAATAAAAACACATACAGCATTCTTTCACTGAAAGAAAATAACTTCTAACACTTTAAATTATGGCCAGAGGGTACTGTGAGAAAGGGTCATATTTGATAATGAACATAACTGGGCATGACCGCCAATGATAGTTTGTGTCAGACTCACTTTCTTTACTACAATAGCTGAGAGGCATCACTATAATCCAAAAGCCCAAGACTAGATGATCCTTGTGGGTCCCTTCCAACTCATAGTATTCTGTGATTAAAAAAAAAAATTAAAAACCAATTAAGAAATATTTTTATTAGGCAAACAGGCATCTAGTGGCATTTTTGTGCCTATAGCTATTTTAAAAAATGCCACTAGATGCCCTGCAGTAGTGAAATATCTTATGAATTAGAGCTTGCAATTCCTTAAGGAAGGAAGGGCACCTTCTTCTTGCCCAGGTCTGTGGGGTGTTGGCTGTGCCCTTCTCACAGATGGGCCCTCAGTGTAAAGGTTGCTGCAGCTGGAAATAAAGTCTATGAGGGGAGTTTTGCCACTTTAAAAATCTTAAAAGTACCGTCTCACTAGGGAAGAGGTTTGGAAATAAAGGGATAAGCTAATTATTCATAATTAGGTCAGACTGGGTAGGCTGATTGCCATAATTAACATTGCCTAATAACTGGCCTCCGGGATTTTCCTTGGACATACCGGCGGAGATCTGGTCAAACGATGTCTCTTGTGCTCTCCTGGAGCGAGAGCATTCCCAGCTCCCGACTAAGGCAGACTGGGAGTAGGGATGTGTGTGGGAGGCTGGAGAGCTCTGGGAGATGTAGGTTAGTGTGCTGGAAGGCTAAGCAGCCTAGAACGGGAGGAAAGTGTGTGTGGGCTGGGAAAACACTCCAGAGGAGCAATGAAGGACCTGGGTGAAGCTTGCAGGGGGTTACAGATCTGCTCACCAAAGCAAACGACAGCATTTAGTTGAAAAGGGATCTCTAGAAAATGAGTATTCCTGCAGCTCAAACAGCTCAGGGCACATCTTCCAGACTGAGTTAATCAGGGGTACACAGACTGTGCACGTAAATATTTCACACAGTCAGGATGAGTCATGAACATTTCCCTTCCTACAGCTCCTCCCAGGGTAAACTCAGCATAGCTCAGCTCCTGTGGGATCCCACATGCAGCCCATGCCTGTGCCGCTGCCTGTGCCGGGCTGTGTCATGTCCTCCTACAGCACAGCACTTCCCTGCCTGCCCTTCCTCGCTGTCGGAACACTTCCTCCCTCCAGCCTGTTTTCATCCTCTCTGCAACACATATAAAACAAAATTAATAATAGTCAAGTGGATTCAAGAAATAATTAACAGAGAAGAGAACCAGAGACTGAGCTACTTCAGGCCCACTTAAAAAGTGCATCATACACATCTCAGAAGATATTGTCAACAAAGATCCTGAAATGCCCCTCGTGCTGCTTTCCAAATTCAAAAATGTATCAGTTTCAGACTCCATCCAAGCCTCAGCCTTCACAAGCAGTGTCACACCTTTGTACCACAGGGACACAACTCCCTCAGGTGCTCTGTTGACCAAGGGATGACCAACTTCCTAGTTGCCCAAGGAAGAGAGAGAAGACATAAAAATGACTGGTACAAATCATTCAATAAATAGTAGGAGACAACTGTTTCCTAGGGAAAGAGTGGAGGCTGATTGATACTGCCTATTTTTGAAAATCATGCATAGCTTTATAAAAAAATGCTTTTTGATCCCGACTGACCTCAGACTCAAATACTTTCAAGAAGATCTCCAGGTCTTTAGTAGGTATTCAGTGGGATGGTGAGGACAAATTAATCCACCCAACTCCATTTCTGTGGTTTGAGTTGTTGCCTCTTTGGAAACCTGACAGGGTGTGAGGTTTTTAATTCAGAGTTAAGTGGCTGTTTGAGGAAATAAAATGGTTACAGGATCTACCAGACCCACAGCTATCAAAATGCACAACCAAAAGACAGTTTACTAAAGCTGTATGACAAATACAGACTCTTGACATTGATGGGCATTTTCAAATCACATATTGCTTCTACTGAAATATTCATGGCCCCAAAAAAGACAAACACAATTCTTTACAAAAATCAAAACATTTAGTTTTGACAGATTTTGAACACATCTCCCTGTTCCAATTTGCATAAGTTTTCATTTGGAAGTTTATTTCAAATTCAGGTAAACTTTCCCTCTGAACTATAGAGAAGTGTTCTTGAAATACTGAAATCCAAACCAAGTGTTCATTGTAGATCAAAGTAAATGCTTTCATCCTCTTGCAGGCTTCAAACACCTTCCTGTCCACCCTCCAAACTTTCAAAAAAAAAAAAGTTCTGACAAATTAATATTTTTTCGGTTAAAGAAAAGTGGGGGAAAAACTTAATCTGGAGGCAATTTCTGGATCAAACACACTCAGATGCTCAAGGTGTCACAATTTTATATGAGCATCTCAAAGAAGAATGATAAAAATGACCCCTGTATTGCAAATTTTGGTAACTAGCTGCAGTTAGGGCATTTTTCTCTCTCTTCTTTGATGGTCACCTTCCCCAGGTTACTATCTGTACCTTTTTTGAAGTCTCAATTAACCTCCCACCTGAGTTAAACATTCCCATTCCTGTTCCCTTCTTGCAGGAGACTATTGGGGTGCAGAGTTGTGGTTACAGCTGGAAAGGACGTTACCCCAGACCTGATGAACAACACCAATGTACCATTGTCTGCCAATTCCAGACTATTTTAAAGAGGAGTTTGTGAGCCTGCAATTCCCAGGTACTGCTGTCAGCCTGGAATTCCCACGCTGACGCCAAGGGGGATGTAGCTGCCACTGGAGGTACTGTGCACTAAATGAATGAGTTCCTTTGAAATTGGTGCTGAAAGAAAAGACTCACAAGAAGCACAAGACTGTTCATTATAAAAAAAAAAAACAACCAACCAACCTTACCTCCACATTTTAAACTAATGATGACTTTTAGGCATGGTATAATTACAGCACCAGTGGGAATCCATCTGTCAGCGAACTTGCAAATGTAAAGGTTGTGCCTACAAAATGAAGCCATATATTCCCATTAATTGAGGCAGTTGATTTCCAGTTACACAATGTTAGTTTTAATGGTGACATTCTTAGAAAGTCCATGGATTTCTTTTTCCTATTGATCTGTAGTGTGGAGGTGGCACATTTTAGACTGATCAGAGTTGGGAGGAAGGTGACATTAGTGCCAGAAAGGTTGTGAGTGCAACTCGTACAGAGTGTGAGTGACTCTTACAGTTGTATCTGTAAGTTGGCATTAAAATAACCTTGGAGGAATGGTCTGTCAGCACAGCCTGTACAGCCAGAGCAGAAAGGATTAGCAAGAGAAATTTTGATGAGAGTATTTACTACTAATGACTGCCTTCAAAATTGCCTTTTATCTACCGCTTTTCAAAGCATTTTCCATTCATTAAGCCTTATAAAACCTTTGTAAAATTGGGGGAAGATATAGAAATGCAGATATCTTTGTGCCAAAACACACAGTAAGACTTTGACAGCAAAGGGCAGCAGTACACACTAAACATGATTCCAAATAGGAATTGCACAGTGTTACAGTGATGCTATCACTCTGTTAATTAGAGTTGGTCCAGAACAAAGGAACAGTCCTGGTCTTAAGAAAAATGGTGTGGAATAATCAGTAAATAGTGCTCAGGGCTTCTGTTCCGTGTTCTAGCAGTAAGACAGATGTATGTTATGCAGTGATATTAAAAAAAAAATTGTTAAGAATATGAATGACACCTGTTCTTTTATTGTAATGAAATCTGCTTCCCAAAGTGCCAACTCCAAGAGATAATAAAAGCAGTGAGTCAGACCTACTAAATGGATGAGCTGAAAACCCTGAGATTTCAAAAATAATAAAGGTAGGGTCTTTTGAATTTTGGGGGGTATTTTTTGAGATCTTCTGAGCCTTTAGAGTCAGATTTCCATTCCTCTGTGGCCTCAAGGAAAAGAAGGCAGAAAGGAAGGCAGAAAGGAAGGCAAGGAAGGCAAGGAGGGAGGGAGGGAGGCAGGAATGGGTTAATAGTTCTCAGTGTTGCTGTGTGAATTCCTGGTTACTCAAAGCACCCCAAAATTCAGCAGTTGCCATAGGAGCAATGTTTAAGGTCTATCAATACCATTATTCTGTCCTATAAAAACACAAGTAATTTAATAGCATAAAACTGAAGGCTGCCAAAAGATACAGTAATCTGTGGGAAATCTGAAGTTACATGCACATGTGTCAGTGTGAGTCAATGTACTTTTGAAAAATAAAAAAAAGTAGCAGCACATTTTTCCTTGGAAATGACTTGTGGAACAAGCTTCACAATATCTCTGAATATTCTTAAAGGGAAAGACATAAAAGATAATACACAAGATGACTTGCAGAACCAGCCATGCACATCTCAAGAGGCTACAGGAATTTTTTCATCACTGAGTGCTGGCACCTCCTTGCAGTGAACAGAAGACATGGTAAGAATGAAGGGTCGTCATCACAGTGAGTAAAATGCTGCATCCAGTTTGGGTGGCTGCCAAGAAATTCCGTTATTTAACTTTTTTCCTGTTGCTTTATCATTTCAGCTCACTAAACCTACCAGAATGTAACTCAATTTATAAATAAATAAATATTTCTGCCAGTTCAGTGTTGCAGAAGGCACCTGGATGAGCACCAGAGAGGGTACACTGAGAGTGTGCATGAAGGGGCAAGAAGGCTTTTTGCAGCTCCTCCCATAATATTTCTAATGGTTTGCAGAGGGGATCTATAGAAATTTGCTTTTGAATTTTTTGGGGGGTGTGGAAATGCCCACTAAACTGGTGTAGAGGCCTGACCATGCCAATAATGGCTGTAATAAGGTTGTTGTAAAGAATAAATGAAGGGTTTTCCAGGTAACTAAAGAAAGCAGATTTCTTGTTTCTTAGGGCTGTAAAGCTGGAAAATTGTTGAATTAAGGAATGACTTGTTGGGTGAAAAGCAGCATCCTCGTTCCTGAGTGGAGCTCAGTTTGCAGTGGTCATGCTGATTAAAATATGTATTCCCATTCTGCAGTGTTAATCTGCCCTTCAGTATCCTGGCTCTGACCATTGAAATTCACTGTAGGATTTTTTTTTCCCCCACACAGTTTATTTCACAGCATTTTGGATTATTTAGTTCAAAACCAACCAAACAAAAAATTGCTTCGTTTCACAAGAAGATGGAAACCTTCAAAGAGGTTCATGGAGCACAGATCCTTTTAGAAGGAGGATCTCGGGAAATGCTTTGGTGAAAAAGGACACCAGATTTAGGGCCCTTTTGAAGCTGCACTAGGCACCAACAGAGCTTTGAAGTGTTTTAAATGCTTCTTTTATATACCATTGGCACACAGCTCAGTTAAAGCACTCAGCTAATTTTTAATCAGATATATGAAAAAGCATAGAATAAGCATGTGGATTTCTTTTCCAAGGCTTGTTGGCAATCAGAGCTGCTGAAAAAAAAAGGCAGCTCCATTTCAGTACTTAATGTGCCTTAATAACTGCATGACCACAAACCATTAGGTTCTTCATTTGAGAGGTGATTAATTTCCAGGGAACATATGTTAAGAGAATAACTTATTTCCCCAGACCTCCTCCCCTAAAGGCTCTCACAAACAATGTCAAGGCTGACAGAAAAATGAAAAAACAGGGATGAAAGATCAGAAGAGTACAGTTTAAAAAATTATTCCAGCAAAAGTAGTTCCAGTGTTTCAGTCACCTCAGGGAAAACTTCTGGAAAATTCTGCAAAGTAATACAGCGGTGATGAGGAAAGAAATATTACAATTAAGGTGAGCATGAAATGCATAATTTCTGTTCCCTGACTTCTGAAACTACGCAGGTTCATAAAATGACTATAGCTTCTTAAGAAATCAAAAAGTATTAAATCTCCTCTAAAATCAACAAAAATGTCATTATGTCCACCCCTGTTTTAACCATCCTTACAGGCAGCTCTGCTCAAGCTCCTTCTGGGGGCTGATGCTGAGGACAAGGACAGGATGGGAACATTTTCTGCCCAGACTCTTTAGGGAATTTGGCTGCCAAAGACTAACAGGTCTTCACTGGCCATCTGCAAACTGAGATTTACTCCCCTCCTCCTCCTCCTCAAAGCTCAGACATCTACATTTGGATGGGTTTTCTTAGGAAAATTCAGAGATGACATGGTTATTTGGCCTCCTGCCAGTTCCCAGAGCATGGCTCCACATTTTGGCAATGATGAAATTTCATAACAAAAACAATTGTTAGGATTCTTCTAGTCTTAGCTCTAACATTGTCACTGAAACTTTCCACTTACTTCATTCCTCCAAAAACTTAATGTTTTTCAATGAAACCAGGAAAAAAATTTAGTCCAAATAATTTATATTGGACAATTATGAATGCTTATGTGTGTAACCATCCAGGGTGGATCTTCAACATGAAGTTCCTGTGCTGTTATTGTGTAAGGATGGTTCAACAGGGATTTCAAAGGTATCTTATGTCAATGCAACTGTTTGAAAAATTATGTACAGCTAAATCTGTCTTTAAAACTCCTTATTTTTTGGGTAAGCTTTCAACATATGGACTTAAATATCATCTCACTATTGTAGTCATCTATTGAAGTATTGAAGTCATCTATTTCACCTGTCTCATTAGAGGATTAAATGTAACAGTTACAAAAATATAAGGGTTATATAAAATTGTATCCACTATTTATGTATTATTGTATCCAACACATATGTCCTTTCCATATGGGATGTTCTCACTGTACAGAACACGGTTGGTTCCAAGTATAACTCAACAGAAGCACTCAACCTTTGATTTTAAAACTGTTATCATCTCCACTTCAGCAGCCCACGTTGAGAGGAAATTCCAGATTGTGGGGGGGAAACGGCTGCCAATCTGAACAAGGAGGAACATCGTCAGATGGCAGGGAAGTATTTGTACTAGTTGTATTAACAGAAGCAATGACCTTTACACACTCCAAAACAAGCCATATGGGCCTTGGATCACAGCAACCGTTTGTCAAGCAAAACTCCTGAATCATTTCAAGCAGTGTTCAAACACAGCCGTAGGAAGCCTGAACACACCAAAAGCTCCTCGAAAATACATCTCTGAAAACGGGAAGATGCACCAGACTTTGAGGTAACTGCTATTTAAACCTTCAAATCCTACAGCAATTTTTTTTCATACATTTTGGCCTTTCCATTGTTGGGGATGGAAAACAGATGGGCTGCAGTTTAGCTTTGCAGCAAGAATCCAATTTCAATTCTCTGGCTTGTTCTTAGGAGAGTTAATGAAAGTTGAATAATATGCACTGGCAGCCCCTACAACCCTCTGTGGTTTTCTTTCTCTTTTCCTTGGCAGGGTGAGCCCATTCTTCATTAGATTTGCATATGGCCACCTTTCTCCCTAGAGTAACTCCAGTGATTCATCTGACCATTTTTCTGGGGAATATTGGCCTTAAACTTCAGGAACTTTGCCCTCATATGCAATCTCCATGCTCCTTCCAGCTTCTGCAAGTGGACCAGAAGGACCTGCAGAAGTGAGCAATGATTTAGTATTTATCCTATGTACTCATTAAACTGGTGAGTGTGATATTATGCTCCTCTATGACAACACTTATCTTTAACTGAAAGAAATTAAACCCATACTGTAAATTTTCCTAACAGAGAGTAATACACTGAGTTGGGGATGCTTGTGGCAAGGCTATTAATAGAATATGCAGGGTGGCAAACGGTACATATTTTAAATGGATCTAAAAGAGATCAAGAAAACATATACCATCTTTCAGGAAAAACAACAATAAAGAAGAGACAAATCAAGCCTGTAACCTTGGCTGTGGGCAGCTTGAGTAGAGTAAGAAGAGCACTCTGAATTCTGCTTAGAGAACCTCAAGGAGAGGAGGAGTTTGCATGACAGAAATCAGGGCTGATGAAGTCTACAAACATTGCAGCCTTCTCAATTTAACTGGTAATGAGATTCAACCTGACAGATGAATTCTGAAGTTTCTGAGAGGGGGAGAGACATGGAAACTCTCTGCCAGATAAATAATTCTAAATTTGGCCCATTAAGAGCAAGAGTCTTTTACCTGCTGGACCCTCCACTTCCCTGCCATTCCACTGTGAGCAGGGAAGGTTTAGTGTGCAGACTACTTGAAGGCTGTATCATGTTTTATAGCAAAGCACTGACCTGACTGACTCACTGCTTGGACAGCAGCAATGCACTGAACCTGTGAGGGAGCCCTGGAGCAAAACAGGGTTGGGGAAAAAAACCCATCAGAGAGCAGATGAAAGTTTTCCAGGGATCTGTGACTCTTCTTAAAGATCAATAGGCTCATGAGAGAAAGGGGATTTAGAGCTGCAAGGTAACATTTGATGTCAGCAGGGGTCTAAATCCTTTCAAATGTTGCCCCCTCAACACACCTGCAGGGCCTGTGATGGAGCTGTTCCCATCTGTCCGGACTTTTATTCTGCCTTAGGAAAAAACCTTCTCTCCATATCGATCTGCCTCCCTCTCTGTGCTCAGGTGTTGAGTTTCCATCATGGCAAGGCTGTGGCTGAGGTGAGCACTGAGGCCTGAGTCCCTCTTAGACCCTCATACACACTCAGATGATCTTGCTTGTTTTCTAAATTTCAATTTCTCTCCCTCTAGGACATTTTACCAGTCAGATGAAAAGCAGTTTGCCTGAATCTTTTCTCCTCCTACTCTTCCCTCAAATGGTTTTCAAGACAAATAGTAAAGTAAGTGCAAGGAGACCAAGGTAGTTTAAGGTGAACTCCTCCTCCTTCCCCTGCTGCCTGGCCTTTATACACAGGCACCTTTCCTAGAAATGTTTCTCCATTTCCTAGATTTCCAAACTAAAAACTGGTTTTCGGGCCAGAGGTGCGGTGGGTTTTGGTGGTGTGGCACATTGTTCTCTTGGCACACATAGCTCTGCAGTTGTCCCAGGGCAGCCCAGGTGTCCCATCCCCTTGTCAGGGAACTCTGAATCTCCCATCCATCAGTGACTATTCCAGCTTGTGGCTCCCAGGAATATCTCATAAATTTTGCCTTTAGACCCTGCAGCCAACAGAAACCAGGAGCAAAGAATGACAATGCCCGTGGCTTACAAGGGAGGTCACAGGAAAGGACACAGCCTGGGCTCCTGGAGATGGGTTATTACAGTAACCTCCTAACACCAAATAAACACAACAGCTGACTCTTCCTGAAACTTGGCTCACCCCTGGAACGTGTGATGGGAAGGGGCTGTGTCTGCAATGAATCGCTGGCATATGGCTCCGTGCACTGCACAGGAGGGGTTAGTTTGGGTTCTCAATTTTATAGGTGCAGTGGGAGTCTAATGCTCTTTTATTAGCACGACTCCATGCTGACCTCCATGCTAAAAAAAGCAGAGACTTTCATTTCATCTCATAATCCACCAAGGGCAAATAAACAGTCAGAAATTCTAGTCTTTCTTTTTCCCCAGCACTCATTAAAACTGTGCTGTCTGTTATTATCACGTAGACACTATGCACTAGTTTTTTATTACAGTCAAGTACAGATGCCCTTTTTATTTTGAAGCAGAGTTAATAGCAAAGCTTTTTTTGCTAAAGTTTCTGATTATCTGCTGTGTCTGAGAGCACTTTACCAGCAGAATTCTCCTTGGAATACTCAGGGTTATGCACAAATTTTAATTCTTTAAAAAGTGTGGCGATAAATAGCTGTGTATACTATGATCTCATTTGAAAAGCAGCCAGATTTCTGAATGTGCTTGTCCACTTCTCCCACCACCAAGATGCTGGTCCAGCATCAGGAACATCAAGTTGGGGACGTACAAGTCATGTCATGTATTTTCAAAGTGATCTAGTCAGTCCTGGGGGGATTATAAGCACCCATGGGCACAGCACAAACCACGCCCTGAGCTTTGTGGCTGCTGACCTTGCTGTTCTGCTCTTGGAGCAACTTCAGGCTTGCAGGAGGGATAGGGAAGGGGAGGAGGGGCCAGCAGGAAGGAAAAACAACTTCTGTTTTGGTCTGTATGCTGGGAGTGTTCAAGACCAGGTTGGACAGAGCTCAGAGCAGCCTGGTCTAGTGGAATGTGTCCCTGATCACAGCAGAGGGAATGGAACCAGATGATCTTTAAGTTCCCTTCCAACACAAACCATTCCATGATTCTGTGATACAGTGACTCGATAGTGGTTGCTGACCTTGCTGGTGATTTACAGTGTTCCTGCTATATTTTCTTGCTTTTTCAAAATATTGAAAAGCAACTCCTATGTCTTTATTTTTCTATTTTTCCCCCCTTACTACAGCTGCATATTCTTACGTACATGAATGAAACAGTCAGTGCTCTTTTGGTGGCCATGACGAAAAAATACAACTTTTTAGTTCTCAGTGAGGCACTGAGGTGTTACTGGGGGAATTTTTCTCCATGACAGGCATCATACACAACACTGGGCAAGTCAAAGCAGTGCAGTGGCAGTGTGTGCAGGCACACAAAGTGTTCATGTTCCTTCATTTAATGATGTTTAAACGCAGTGCTATGTACCAGCTTCCAGGAGTGTGGGAGCACTTGGATTTCAGCAGTATTACCTCATTATACTCACTATTATGAGTGCTCCCATTTATTCACAGTAGTAAACAGTGGGCTAAATAGTGTGCACAGGATCTGGATTTCAGAAAACAATGCAATTATGAGAACTGAACAATACTGAGAGAGCTAGTGGAAAGCCTTTGCTGGAGCACTGTACAAAGCTGCAGAAATGGGCAGTTCTGAGTTGTCAGAAACCTTTCTGAATCTTTATTCCCCAGATAAAATTCTGGAAGAAATTAAATGTCTGAGATTAAATATGATTCATTAGCGAACAGACCTGCAGAACCCAGGGCAGTCAGCCATCCTGTGTGTGACCTCCTCTGAGACTGCTCCAAGGGTGATAGATGGCTGCATGATGACAGCTTTGGAAGTGTAGACTTCTGCTAAATCAATGGACAAGATATGTCAAATTTCTACTCATTTCCAAGAGCTTCTGCCAGCCTCCACAAACAGCTGCTCTTTCATTCACCATTTCACTGTGTTAGAGCCTCATAACGTGAGACAAAATCGTGTTCTGTGATTTTTTTATAGTTTACCACATCCAACTTTCTATTTTAGAAAGCAAAGAATGTAAACAACAGTTTTGCTGCTATGTCTGAGTAACAGGCAGCAGCTCCATAATCAATAATAGAAAATGTTACTGAAAGGCCCAATAGACCTCAAAGAGATAATGTGAATTGGCCATTAACAGTAAGTCATTATAGAACTTATTAAGTGAAGCCTTGGGACTGTCATAGAGCCTAAAGGTTGACATAAATTTTTCATACACATTGAACTTTGCTAAATGTGCTTGCATTTGATTAATGATGACTTTCTTCAGTGGTCTAATAATAAGAAGGAAAATATGAGCTGGAGCTGCAGCAGGGAGAAAAGGCTCCTGGAAGGAAGGGCAGTGTTGGCAGCAGGAGAACAATGGGGCTTCCTAGAGACACCCTGCCAAGTATGAGGGAGTTTATTACTCCCTGAAAAACTGCTCCTCGCCACCCAGAGAGAGGGCACTGAGCACAGCATGTGGACATGGAAAGCCAGTTTTGTAGTTATGGTAGTGAAAACATCATAGCTCCCAAATATCAATGGAAAAATCCACCCTGGGTCTCTTTAAACCCTCAAAATATCACAAAGAACAACCAAAAAATCCATCCCTCAGCCCCATTATTCCTCCCATCTATCAGAAACAATACAGAAGTGCTTCATATTTAACAAGGGAGAGGAGTGAAGTGTCTGCAAGTCCTGCTGGTGATAGAGCTGGAGGAAATTTGCCTTGGCAGCCAACACTGTGAGTCATGCACTCATGGAATGATTTAGGTTGGAAAAGAAGACAACAACAACAAAACAAACCCTCCACTTGCAGAAAGGACTGGAGAACAGCATATGGATTTGTTCAATTAAAATAAACATGTTTTCCCTTGTTTGAAAGGAAAAAAAAAGGGAAAGCAATCTGTAACCTCAGTCCAAAGCAGTCAGAAAGTCTAACGCTCTTTCACTAACCACCAAAAATTCTAGGCATGTCTTAAAATTCAGGGGAGAGCTTTAAAAAATTTTACAGAGTAAAGTTTTTTCTCTTTCTAGTTTTAAACCTGCTGAAGTTCAAAATTTTAAGCTTTTATTTTGATTTTTTTTAAAAGAGCACTCCTGCAATCAGGAGTCTGACAAACAGCCCTAGCTAAGAGGACTCCGGATAAAGTCTTCTCCTAGACTGAGACAGCTGAGTAATTAGATATTGGTCCTGATTTTACAAACATAAAAGGAAAAAGAAATGCAGACAAGAGATGTGTCCGTTCCTTCTCACCTCCTGGCAGTATGAGGTAAAAGACAATTATCTCCATCACCACCAGCTATAAATTTGCCAATCCAAAGCAAATTCCACCCCATCCATAGGGTGCTTTGGCCACATTCCCCTTTGGTGTTTTGGCTGGATGCCAGAGACCCACCCCAACTTCTCCTGAAGGAGAGAAACTGGAGAATAAACCTGGTTACAGGCAAAAANCCAATTCACAAACAGCAGCGGGATGCCTGGAAGAACATCTCTATCCCTTCTCTCGTGGGCCTGGGGGCCTTCAAATCTCTCAGCCTCCCGACGCAGGTTCTGAGTTGGCACGCTACATCTTACTACTGAACTTTTTTTTCTTCTCTCCCAAGTATGTTATTCACAGAGACGCCTCTATCTCTATAACCTTGAAGGCCCTGGCAGCACGGAGAGCTCAGGCAAGAACTGAGCTGTTAACCCCCTCGCTGCCAGAGCAGCAGAAAACCCCCTAAATCATAACAGCAGACAACAAGAGATGTGTCCGTTCCTTCTCACCTCCTGGCAGTATGAGGTAAAAGACAATTATCTCCATCACCACCAGCTATAAATTTGCCAATCCAAAGCAAATTCCACCCCATCCATAGGGTGCTTTGGCCACATTCCCCTTTGGTGTTTTGGCTGCTCCTGTTCTTGATGCTTTATGAGCAAATGGACTAAATGAGTGAAGAAAAGAAAATTAAAAATCTATCAGGTTTTGTGTTTGGCAGTTAGAGAACTCACAAGTACTTTAAAAATCTCAAGTTCAACTCCCTGCCTTGGTTAATATTTAATTATTTATAGAAAACGGTTTGGCTTCACCAGAAAGTCTGAAAGACTCTTGAAAAAGACCTTTCTCTGACCTGGAAAAATATCTGAGGGTCACACACCATTCAAGCAAGTCTCTCCCTCTTTGTGTTCTGTGTTTTCTTTCCATGGAGAAACATGAAATGCTCCATGCAATCTGCAGAAACCCCCTTACAGGGAAGCAGCTGCCCCTGGCATGTTCAACCCACCACCTCTACACAGGAAACTGGAAGTCTGGGACACTGGTCAATCCACTGTGGATACACACACATGAAGTTACTGTGTGGTACATGGCAAAGCCCAGCCTGGGAGGGAACGTGCAGCTTCTGCACCTCCTCAGCTCCACGGCAAGGCAGGAGACCTAATTTTGGAAGTGGGATCTACAGTTAATTAAGGGTGGAAGTACCAACCACAGCGCTCAAGTCGGTGAGCTGACAAGGCCCAACACTTCGTGAAGAAACACAAAACAGGTTTTCAAATTACTATGAATCCATAAATTGGAGTTGGCTAAAATTGCTCATGTAACAGATAATTGTAGCTAGTCCAGCTTGGTCAGATTTTAAAGAGCCTTCTTTATCAAATGCAGAGATCAATGGTATTAAATAATGGAAAATTTGTGCACTAACATGCTGGGCATGGAATTGGGTCAAAGTGGTTGAGGCCCAGTCTCCATCCAAATCAGTGAAAACAACAATAGCGGTCCAGAGACCTGCAGCTCACTCACTGTGCCAAGCTCACTCATTCCCTTTCCTAAGCCATTCCTTTTTCTTCTCTTTTTTTTTTTCTTCTTTTTTTTCCCCTTCCTAATACAGAATGTGATTTTGGTTCCACTTTTTCAGTTTTGGATACAGTAGCTCACTATTTAGACCAGTGGCCAAAGGGGAAATCTACACAGGGCCTACCTAGATCTTTGTTTACCAGCCCTTTCAATAAAAACATGTCATTCTGAGAATGCAGCTGGAGGGGAAAGAGAAAAGAATTGCAGGGTTTTGGGTCCCAGAAAGATAAGACTGGCTCTTTGTGAGCCTTATTTAAATTCCTATCCTTCACTTTCTCTGTGAACTTATCAGCAGCAATGTGGTAAAAATCAGCATTTTCTTTTGTCAGTCAGTCAACAATATGGAGCTAAGAACACATGCAAACTCTTCCCAAGCCTTTCTCAGTTGTGGTGTAGCAGTGTCTGAGGCAGGATCTCACACAATCACACAAATGGTGGTGGAGAGCTTGCAAGCTTGTACCCCTTGTACTTGACATGGTATCAAAGGCTGCTTGGCATCATGGCAAGGACACGCCAGAGGCCATCTAAAAATTCCCAAACAAACCCTCCTCTTCTCTATCAGTGTAAGTTTTGAGAGTTGCCTTAGCAATCACCTCTGCACTTACATACCTAACTGCTTCTTGCCAGGGATGAGGAATGGTGTTCAAATGTGGTGTTCAGATGAGGAATGGTGTTCAAATGAAGACTGGTATTCACATGAGGAAGAGTGTTCAGATTGGGAACAATGTTCAGATGAGGACTAGTGTTCAGATGAGAATGGTGCTCAGATAGGAATGGTGTTCAGATGATTAACGGTGTTCAGAGGGAAAAAATCAAAGGAGGAGGTAGCAGTGCCAGCCTCACTCAGGTGCCAGTTCTGGTGATGCTCAGCCAGACAAGGAGCTGTATTTTTGCTCAAACACACACTCAGCTCACAAAAAATCATTCCTGTTAATGTCACACTGTCTGTTACTGACAATATTTGGAGGGGTTTTGTTCTATTCCTCTCAAATGATGCCTCAGGCAGCAGCTCTAAGAAGGGAAAAATGTCCAAAACGCCGCCTGCACTTGTTGCTGTCCCTTGCCTTACCTGGCTCAGCCGCGGTGATCCTCCTTTAATTAGGGTTTTCTTCAAGTTGTAATTAATCTTGCAGTTGCCTTCCATGGATGTGAGTCTCAGTCCTTCCCTGAGCTCTGTCGGCAAGAGAGGAAGAGACTGTGCTAAAGCAACTCGTGCGAGTGAATCCCTTCCCAGGTCGCTCAGATCCTTGGGAACGCTGCGACAACCTACAGCTCCAGCCCACAGCCTTCCCAGATGTGTCGGGACCAACCCAGAGCTGCTGTGCTGGGCTCGTGTTTACACTCGCCGATAATAAACCTGAGACTCCCGCGACCGCTGAGCCGAAGTTTAACACAAATAAACGTCCTGTTGTTGTGCCAAAACACGGTGTTTGTTTGAGGTGCTGCAAACGACACCTAATGAGAGCAATTCCCAGCATTCCAGAGGTAGTGCTGGCTGAGATTAGCAAGCCTAACTTAATAAAGCACTATGATAATTGCATGTTCACTAGGAAGGGGGGAAAACAATCAAATGAAAAAGGACAAAACCAGCAGGGAAAGAAAATTTATTTCCAAGCATCTACGAGAGTGCTACAAACAATAGAGACTAAAACTCAAAGCATTTAAAACTATTTAAAAAAATGTAGTTGACAATGTCCTCTTAAAAACTAAACATAAAAATGTAGAAAATGCAGTTATTAATTCTAAAACTTGCTCAAAAGTTAAATAAACCCAGATAGCATCAATGAGGATGGAGTTCTACAAATTACTTATTTTTTACTTTATTTCAATTTGTTAATTTGTGAATTGATACTCATGTCTCTTTTTTTTAATGTTTATTTGAATTTATAATGGAGAAATGTGCAAATCTAGCAAAATATTCTTTGGATTATAAACAGAGAAAAATCAACAACCAAAGAAATTTGAACCAAGTTAATAATAAACTAGAATTATATAGAATGCATACAGCTATAATAAAGTGGAATATTACAATAAACATTGGAGAGCAAATCTGCTGATTTAGCAAACTTTGCCTTATAAAACATAGGGATATAATGGGACAAGTGAATATGTTATGGATATAGAGCTGAAACATCAGTCATAATTTTAAGGAGTTAAATTTTAATCTAAGTACATAAATGGGGGTCTTCAGAAAAGCAACACACCAAGAAATCAGATTTCCTCTCAGATCAAGCAGTTTGGTACCTGACTGCAAAGGAAGGCCAGGGTCTGTAAAATGAACAGTAGGAAAATGTATAATTTCTATTTATTGCCTCTTCCCATATTGCAGCTGCTGATCTCTGCCCCTAAACAGCCACCCATATTAAATTCAGCAAAGCACAGCTCTACACAGATGCAGAAAATGTTGATGCACAGAACATATTCCAATCCCTGGCTCCTTCTGAACTAATATAAAAAAAGTTAAAGATCACTGTTTTGATTAAAAACATACATTACAAAGACCAACTCTGAAAGCACTCTGTATTTCTGTCGTCACAAATTAAAACATCTTCCTATCCACAGGCAATGCTATTCTACCGAAAAACAAAACGGGAAAAAATCAAAGGAAAAAAAAAAAAAAAAAAGAAGTGCTGGAGACTTAATTACTACCAGGTAAGGTAATTGTCAGGTAGAACAGTCTTTAGGGATCTTACAGCTAAACTGGGTCAGGTTTAAGTTTCTAGAACCTATAGAAGCTTAGCACAGATAGGGAAACTCATAAACCTGGAGCACATCGTAAATGCAGAGTATTCCTGTCCACCTACAAAGTCACTTCTGAGACCTCTGGAATCTCTAAGATATAAGATAAATGCATATTACATGGGGAATATTGAAAAGTATTACACTTAATTTAATCCAGAAAGCACAGCAGTGTTATATGACGGCTCTTACTGTGTTCTGGGAGCAGCCACAAGCTGTAGATAGAGAGGGTACAAAATGTTCACCAGACGTTACATTTGTTTTAATCTAAAAAACATTTGTAAAATGTACTTGATTTTTAAATAATCACTTAACAAGGCAACAAACCAACTACAAACACATAATAAATAAGGCTATTAAAAGGTCACAATTGTAGTAAATTAGTCAGAACTATAAATGGGACATTAGAAACACTATGCTTTTCCCTATATGCTTAATAACCAGAACAAGAATTAAAAAAGAATCAGTTTATTTCAAATTCTGCTTCTTATATTGAAGCACATATTAAAGCAACAGTACAATGTTCATAAAATATAAGTGTGATGCTGTAACATTTCTTACATGTCAGAATACTGATATTTGTATGTATACTAAAATAAGAATTTTAAAATTGTACAAATAGATACATTAAAAATGACATAGAAATAGGGCTCCTCCCACTGCAACAAGACAGAGTTTTTATATCTGGCACGTATTAGTTCAAGATGAAAGTATAAGCAAAAAGATTTACAAGAATCAGCAGTAACAAGTTTGATGCTCAAGAGACATAATAATTGTACATTGTACTGTACATACATCATATGGGTTTAAGCTGGCTGAATATTATATATTTCAAGTTTAAAAATGCACTACCATATAGAGTGTCCATAGTTTAAGGCGAAATTACAGCTCAGAACTGTTATCTTTTCTAATTTGTGGAAGCTTCTTTGACGTAAAAGATTTAGATGTTCATAATACATAAAAGATTTCCCTTGTTTGTAGGTTCGCTTTTAGCATTTCCCTTCATTTAAATATTTTGTATTTCTTAAGTGGGTTTTTTCCTTCAGTGAAGCTGGCAGCCAACTTCTAGATTTGCCTTTTGTAGGAAAAGGTACTTCACAGTATTTACCACTTTTATGTCCTTTTTTATCAAAGGAATCCTCTCTGTCAAACTTAAATGGTTAAATGAGAATTTTTTTTCTCAATTTTTAAAAAAATACCTGCTAACATTTCTTCTGGATTCTTCAGAACATCGGACACAGTTCTTAAGGCCAAATCTTAAACTTTATTGTTAAGAATCATCATCAAAAGTGTCTTTGGAGCCATACAAGTCTGCAAGTTTCTTAAACCGAGGTCCCCAATTTTGTAGATAGTCATAGTCCAAATCAGAATCTGTCGTTGCTGACTCTAAGGAGCTGAGTGAACCAGCCACTGAGCCTCTGCCCTCATAGCCATAGATCTGGATAGAGTCATAAGGAGGAGCAGTTGGGTCATTATCAGCCTCTTGTATTCTCGTGTTGATGAAATCATCAACATCAACACTATTGGGAGCCGGCCGCAGCCCCGGCCTTGGCATGTACTGGTACTCAGGTTTGATGTCTTTGCGAGGAATAAATCCGTTGATGCCATCAGGGTTCTGCAAAGTAGCAATGTCAAAGGCTTCCGTGTCTTCCTCACCTCCCCCCTCATCATCATAGGTAATAATGTTCTCTCGCACATCTTCTTCCTCAAAAACGATCAGAGGTTCTTTTTTCTGCCTTTTCAATGTTACAAACAACACTACAATGACTAGAGGGAAAAAAACAAAGCAACAAGTTTAGACTGTACTTTCAAACAGCAGTTCCACTATAAATAGATTTTTGGACTCACTGAACCCTCAACTTTGGTGCTGTGGTTCATCATGGATGGTTGCCAACATCTGCATTTTGACACACCTTGCTGGGTAAAACAGTGAGGTTTGTACACAGAACTGAACACTGGTCTGGGGCTTCGCTTTTGGGCTGCATGCCACTCCTCTTACTAATTGCTCATTACTGCAAGACTGGTTCAAGGAGAGCATTTGTGGGCCCCCAGTACTGCAGGAGCACTTTGACACTGCCTTTGTGCAGCCCAATCATGGGACTATCTGCAATAAAACAAAGGCGAATCTTTACTGTCTCCTTGATGCCCAAAGCCTAACTCTAATTTCATCAGTCATTTTCATTAAACTGGTATTTTTCTTAAGCAACACCTCTAAACATGTTCGTGTTTTTGTGTTCTTTCCCACTTCAAATCTTTATAAAATTGCTTTAAAATATGTAAGAAAAGAACCTCTATAAATTACTATGAGCCAGATATTATAAAATATTATAAAAATATTTTCAAATCATCAGGAAACACTTTACAGCATTTTCTTAAGATCAGGTCCTCTGATCCACTCATCTGTCTTTAACACAAGAGGGTTCAAGGGAAATAGCTGACAGGAGCCATTAATCCTGGCTGACCTCAATAAGGAACTTGTCATCCAGAGAA
The DNA here is from genome assembly GCA_013390025.1 of Pitta sordida. Classification (NCBI taxonomy): domain Eukaryota; kingdom Metazoa; phylum Chordata; class Aves; order Passeriformes; family Pittidae; genus Pitta; species Pitta sordida. Next base: position 60,487 of record WEKX01017109.1, read on the forward strand.
GATCACAAAACTTAGAACTGTATGTCATGACCTCCTTTAAATGGTGTCCCTGATTAACTGATATTAAGCCACAAAAGGACATTCTCCAAACACTCCTAGACAATTTCATTGGTATTTTCTATTGCAGCTATCAAAGTATCACAAAATGGTTTGAGTTGGAAGGGACCTTAAAGATCATCCCATTCCACCCCCTGCCATGGGCCAGGACACCTTCCACTATCCCAGGTTGCTCCAAGCTAATTCTAACCTGGGCTTGGACACTTCCAGGGATGGGGCAGCCACAGCTTCTCTGGGCAACTTGTGCCAGGGCCTCACCACCCTCACAAACAAAAATTTCTTCCCAATATCCAGTCTAAACCTCCTCACTGTCAGTGTGAATCCACTGTCCCTTGTCCTGCCACTGCAGACCCTTGGAAATAGTCTCCCTCCATCTTTGTTGTAGTCTACTCTCAGGTACTGCAAGGCTGTGATTACCTCAGCTCCAAACTGTCCCCCAGGCAGACAGATTAGTACTCTCTATAAAAATAACAGCTATGGAATTCATATTTATCCATCCAGCTTGGAACTGAAGACAAAGTTGACTTTTTAACAGGAACAGGCAGGGAACAGCAATAAGGAAAGGCCTTTTTTTACCTAACAAGATGACGATGCAGGCGAGGATGGCGATGAGGGCCCCAGTGCTGAGCCCAGCATTGAGGATGTAGGCTTCAGCATTGCAGGACAGCAGGGAGCCACTGCTGTCACAGCCACACACACGGATGGTCAGGGTGTTGGTGCTGCTCAGGGGAGGCAGCCCACCATCACTTATCACGATGGGAAGAAGGTATAAATCCTGCTTTTGGCGACTGAATCCCTCACGCCTAACGAGAACACTTGCGGTGTTGTCTGTGTAAAGGAGAGAGAGTCATCGTTACTTTTCCCAGATAGTCATCTTAATATTGAAAAAATATGTCTTGCTCAACACCTCTCGATTTTCAGACATTTCAGCATTATTTATGCAGTAAACCAGTACAAAGTGTAACCTTCTTAATAATCTAAGAGCAATTATATTATTATGTTTAATTCACCCAGTATCACACTCAATTTTAATTCCTGTACAGTGATGAGGGAGCACAGATAATCTCTGTTTGTACCTCCTGTTAGCATCCCATAAACTTCCTGAGAAACTCATAATATTTCCTCAACTATGAGTGACTGGAGGCCTTCCTTTTGCTGTTTTAGCCGGTTTTACTCTCTTTCAGAATTAAAACATTCAGTGGAGGGTTAACAAACAAATCTCCCTGATGTGTTTTTCTTTAAGTCACAACTACAGGCAGGGTAGACAGAAATCTATACCAAAATGGGCTGTGTTAATGAGACTCTCACCAAAAAGAGGGCACAATTTGCTGCATATTAGAAGATTTAGCCTTGGTGTTGACCTCTTTCATAAGCAGTACTTTATCAGAACCTGTTTATCACTTGAACTCCCCAAGACAGAATTCAGAAAGCTTGATCATTCATGCACAGCATATCTGGGTGTATTTTGAATTATGTGAATATGAGGAAGAGTTAAACGAGAAAATCACAGAATATCCTGAGTTGGAAGGGACCCACAAGGATCACTGAGTCCAACTCCTGGCAATGTTTCTGTGATGCTCTTCAAGATTGTTCTGCCATGGGTCTCCTGGTGCAGGGGACAGAAACCAAGCTGCCATCTCAGCACAGCTCATTTTGGATAGTCTTGAAACTTCCTGGGCCAAAGGCTTTGAGAGGGAAGTGTGAGAGATGACATCCTGGGCTGAGGCAGCCAGTGCTTCCCACTCCCAGCTATGCTGGAGAAACACCAACAGGGCTCCTTTATTGTGCTCCTTGTTTCCCAGCTCTGACTGAACCAAAGTTTGTAACAATTGTAAACATCCCAAAGTAAATAAAACAAAACAATCATAGTTTTCAGACTTTCAAAAACTAGTTTAGGTTGAGGATTTACTTTACACAAGCTTCTTTGCCTTGTCACGCTCTTTATTTTTCACTATAATACAAAAAGGCGAAATAAAAGAACAGTACTTTTATCTACTAAGGGAGGGCTATTCACCTCCAATGTACCCACTTTGCTCCTGCCTCAGGGTACTGTGGAAGATTAATCGTTTCCCTGCTGAAGAGTCAGCATAAATTCCAGGATTTAATAACGCAAATCATAAAACCTCTCCTAATGATCTAATCACTGCTATTTCCATGGAAGTTTGTGAATAAATTATACCCAAAGAGAAGCATTCTTGCCTTGCATGAACCACCCTTGCAAGCAGCGCCTCTGAGGTAGGACAAGGCCTGAAACTGTCCCCAAATTTGGTGCATACATGTGAATTTACAGGATGGGAAGGATTTGTTCATTGCTTATCTGACCCTACCTCTAGTGACTTCTGTAGATTTTGGGGTAAGATCTGTTTGCTGCGCACCATATTAGTTCGTGCCCCATGTCTATCCCTCTCCCACCACCCCAGTGGTCACCTGGGCATGACACAACCCTGGTTTTTTTGGTGTGAAAATCTCACAAAAATAGCAATTGAGTGGAAAACAGCTTATTAACTTCTCCTTTACACCATGGTCACTTTGCTAAGGACAGAGAAGTTGATAAAGATCTGATTACACGTTAAGTGTGGGTTTTGGAGGTGCCCTTCATCTCCTTCAGAGTCCTTCTAATCTCTCAAATGTTTATATGCAACATGCAAACTTTGTAGCACAATTCTTAAAGTACCTCAGTGATATCAGGAGCCTTATTTTAGGACTGTAAATTAATGGGCTTTGAATAATTTGGTATAAATAGAAATGTAACGTAATATCTATTAACCTATCAACTAATTTGAACTAATATATGTTGATACAGCATAAAATTATTCTATAGAGTCCTCTAAAATGCACTTAATAGTTAATTTCCTCGATATGAGAACCAAGATCTGTTGTATTAAATGAAAAATCACAATAGAACAGATTATTCTTGTGGTAAAAAATATGAACATTAAGAGTAGGTTGAGCTACAGCTGCCTCAAGACTGCAAAGACAGTGTGGAAGAAAACACAGGCAATGCCATATATTAGTATATTTAGTTTGTTGGCTAGGTATTTTTTACTACATATTTTATTTTTCATGCATTTTGTCAGCTTAAATAGTATTCCTAGTCAGAAATATGAAAAAATGGCAAATTATTCAGTTATACACACTGTTCAATCCACTGCAATCACCTCCATTACAGAAAGACTGAACTTGATCCAGAAGTCATTTCTAGTTTAACATGAATTTTTAAAAAGAAAAATGCAATCAACATGCTTGGCTTAAGTTTGAAAAGAACCACCATACATCAAGCCTAAAAGGTCATTTTTTAAACTTTTTTTTTTTTACTGTTTATGTTCAGTTCTCACATTTAGAAAAACATAATATGTATCCATAAAGAGAAAAAAACCCGCTTTTTTACCTAGATAAAAGATAACATATAATCCTAGCTAATATTCTCATCCTTGCTTTTTTATTATTTTCAAGTCCCAGGAGTATAACTATAATCCAGGTAAAATGGCATTTTTTAAGCCTGCAGAAGTTAAATGTCAATACCGGCTTAAAACTATGTATTACTTAACACATACAGGAGAGACTTGACTGACAGTTTTAATGAACACAATGGGGGGCAGCACAGGACACAAGGAAGAAAACAACCATCTCAACACCACCCCTAAAAATACACAAGATCTCCTTTACCCAGTTATTATTGCCTGGGACATCCAATATCCCAGGCTGTTGTAAGTGAAGATTACCTGCACTCTCCCTGAAATCTTCACAATTAGAAGTTAAAATTGCTTTACTTCATGAGGATCTTTATACTGATCTCCCTGACCTTTGATTTTCATCTTTTTTAGTGATTGTATTGATGGTTTTCCAAGTTTTCCTCTATGTGCAGGCTTAGTATTTGGGGGCTTGTTAATATATATATTGTGTAAGGAGGATTCAGGGTTAAAGGAGCTGCCTGCAGTGTGTAAGGAGAATTCAGGGTTAAAGGATCTGCCTGCAGTGTGAACACTATCACCTATATCAGTGTGAGTGCTGATTCAGCAAGAACATAAACAATTTTAGAGATCCAGCTGCCTAAACCCATTCCCAGGCAGCATCAATTGCTGTGGATAACCCATGGCAAAATCCTGTAACTTTATTACTCACGTGTTTCAAAATTTCTTCTTTAAAAGGGCACAACTCTATTTTTAAAAATGGATTTTAGTCCCTGATTTTAGTGGACTCACCAATTAATTACAGGCTTTATTTTGTGGATTGGAGGCGGGCACAATCCTTAAGGTGGGTGAGCCCAACCAAAGGGCAGATCACATTAGGACTCAGCAGGATTAAATGCAGGAAATCAATATATTAAAAATCTGTGTCTCTGCTGTGAAGTATCAAGAGCCTCCACTGCTCTTTTGAAGCTCTAACTTCTATGGGAGCAGAATTGTAGGCAGCCCTGGCAAACACTGCACTGTTTATTTATGTGGTATAATATGAGGAAACAGTGCAAAAGTAATTCAGTGTTTTATCCCAGCGTGTGCTAAGCCATTATCTCATGTTTTCTATGGAAGACAGTCCCAGCTGAGGACTTGGTAACACAGTGGGCTATTAATAGGATGTGGAACGTGATTATGTTTTTCAGATTACTGCAATATGTGATTACTTTTAGGACTTGGTAAAAAGAAACTCTATTAAATGATAATTATAGGACTGAATTCACTATAAAGTTCTGTAATAAGCCCAGACACTGGAGTTTTCATTAACTGTTCTCCACAGTTAATAAAGCCATTTTTCTTTGAAAGTAGCAATTCCCTGTGAAAGCAGTGGCATGGCAGATAGAATACTCAGATTTACACCTGAAAGAACCACAACTTTGAGTGATCATGTAAATTATTTGACTGGCAAATGGTAACACACTCTCCTTGAGTTCTCTTTATATGGAATTACAAAGAATTTTAACTTTTTTACTTTGCTCTACCACAATGTACTTAAAATATCCCACAGAATAGTTAAATTAACAAGATCATTGCAATGAGATTTGTACAAAATGAAAGAAAGAAAGGATGGAAATGGGTGAATTTCATTACACTATTCACTTCCCAAGCCCAAAATGATATGGGAAGATTCAATCCTTAAATACTGTCTTGTTTGGTCAGGTACAGACACCACATTAAACTGACATCATAATTTCAACTGCAAAACATTTTTTGGGGAGGTTAATTTTATCAGTAATGAATTTGCTGCATATGGAAATGAAGACTTAATGGAATTGGCTGGAGTCAGGAACCACTTGCTTTCAGCGGTATCTGAGCATCTCAAATCTGATTTATAAAATCTAATCCCTTTTCAGTTTGATGTGGTGACCATAATATTTTAAAGCGAAACTGGCCTTGGGGTCTCAAGCAAAGAATATGTTCTTATTTACTTCTCCCTCAAAATACATCCATGAATTTTTCAAAACTTGTGTTTTACTGCTTTAAAGAGAATAAATATATCCCCTGCACTGGCTTGTTTCTGAATTGTTTATGTATGCACAAGTGTCGAGCACTAGGCAACAGTATTGCTTTGATCAGTCAAGAATAACAGAAATTTTGTTTGGGAACTCTGATAATTACCCTCCTTTCAGATGTGGATAAAGATATAAAGTGTGCCACAACAGAGTAGTTTTTCATGAATTCATGTTTGTGGATTGTATTGCCTTTTGTACTTCTGGCACTCTCAGATTCATTATTTAAACCAGACCAACTGATTTTTACATTTTTGAAAACACTCAAGTTTCTTTCAAACATTAAGATTTGCTAATCAAAACCAATTCCTTAGAAGCTGAAAGAGTTTTTACTCTGTGCAGGGAAGTGAAAAATTAGCAAGAATACCATCTTGATTATCATGAGATAAATTGAATAAATTGAATGAATAAACCTAGGGGTCTTTTCTGGTTTTGGGGAGGATTTGTTTGTTTGTTTTTTCTGCTTCTCCCCTCCTCTGATTCCCTCAGCCTTGGCAAGTCAGGGTCACCGATGCTTTACTTAAATCATTAATTAAGTTTTGACACTCACCTATACCTGAGGGTTTTTGCTTGCAAATTTCTTCCATCTTACCATCAGTCTGAATGCAAGGCTCTATTTCAGGAACAGCAAATTGACCAGAGGATTGGGGTACTCATATTCTGAGATACACCCAATCCAGGTGTGTTCCACAATAGAAATCCTTGTTTGCATATCCTGCAAAGGCAGTGATTTGATTCCACTGGGAATTTAGTCCATGTCTCTAGCGATTTATAATTTACCAAAACTGGCAAGTAGAGGAAGGTGAACAAATACAGGCAGCCTCACAATTTCTGCTGGCTCAGCCAATCTCAGGTTTCTCCGGTTCAAGGAGATCTGTCAGTTACATTTAGTGAGTGTTTGGCAGTGGGTTCTACCCTCTTCCTGGGGAGATAAAATGGCACTGGATTTTTTATGAAGGGTATTATTATGCAATGTAAAATATGCATTCAGGAAAATGAAAATGAGTTAACAAGCAGTTTGCTGTTCCAAGTACATCCTGGAATTTCAGCTGTTTCTTTGCCTTCTTCCCTTAAATCTCTGGGAAACAGAGATTCTGACAAAGTTATGAAAATGCTGTTGAATGTTTATCATTTCTTTTGACTGAAGTATAGAGGGAATTTTCACACAAACCTCTGTTGTCTCGAAGTGTAAAATTTGGATTATGAATAATTTCAGGTGGTAAACTGAAGATAAATCTTGGTCCATTGGCTGAGTCATCCTTGTCATCTGCACTAATTGTAATAAATTGCTGTAAAAGAAAAGCACTCTGTAAACAAACAACTCCTCTGGGTACATCACATACCAACAGCATTCCAAGACGTGAATATGAGGAATTGTGGAATAGCATGACCCTCCCTCAAATACAAATGTATGCAATTACAAACACAGAGCAGACTTCTCACTACCACAGGCAATCTTTATTTACTATTACATCTCACCAACACAGAAATTTAGCTGTAAAAATACACGCCTTCTACATGCTTATATAAAAATATGTTCTAATTGTAACCCAACAGAGTAAATAAAATTCTGCAGACAACTCAGCAGCTGAGAAGTGATTCTGAAACTGCCACACTAACTGCAAAGGCACAGATCATGAGTAGAGATGTATTTCTGTGTGACACTAACCCCTCTTCCTCACAGATTGCCAGGAGAAATCTGTCAGCTGAACTCTACAAGATCTGCACTGGGATTCTCTGAGTATTTCTGGGATATCCAAACCAGACTCTCAAGTGGAAAAGCCTCTCACAACCTGCTTTGCTGCCCATGTGATGGTGGGTACTCACAGTCAGCACCAACCATATTTAATTCACAAAGCACTATGCAACTATAGCAGTTCAACAATAAAAAAAAAAGCACAAGGAAGTGCTCTAGGCATTTTGGCCAAAACTTTAAAACAAATTATTTTACTGCTACTGTTCATTTACTGGGCAGAGGAAGGAGGCGAGCAGGGAAGGAGGTGGTTAAGGAAAGAATAGGAAGAGGAAAGAGGTGGGCAGAGGGAAGGAGGTGGACAGAAGAAGAAGGTGGGCAGAGGGATATGGTGGGCAGGGAAGATGGTAAGCAGGGAAGGAGGTGGGTAGGGAAAAAAGGGGACAGAGGAAAGAAGGTGGGCAAACAGAAGGTGGTGAGCAGAGGGAAGTTGTTGAGGAGGGAAGTAGGTAGGCAGAGTGAAGTGGTGGGCAGAGGAAGGTGAAGGGCAGAGGAACGTGGTGAGCAGAGGAAGGTGATGGACAGAGGAAGCTGATGGACAGAGAAGGGTGATGGGCAGACGGACGTGATGGGCAGAGGAAGGAGGTGAGCAGAGGAAGGAGGTGAGACCACACCTGGTTGCTTCGGGCATTCTCACACACAAACGCCTCATAGGCCGCTGCAAACTTGGGAGCATTGTCATTGACATCAACGACCTTAATTGCAACTGGGACTTTGGCTTCCTGGTGTTGTTTGTCTGTGAGAGTGAGCAAAACCACAATGAGAAGCAGGAAAACCCCTCCAAACAAACAAAATCCCAGCTGCATCCAGGGAAAAATCAAAGAGGAGCAAGTATTTCTATTGGGATTTATTGCAGATTATCAAAGTGAGACATTGGAAGACTGTAGAATTTATACCATTGATTAAAAACCACCTGAGTGAAATACTTACGGACTTCAACTGCAAAGACAGAGATATTATGCCAAGCAATTTCTTCCCTATCCAAAGCTTTTGTGGTTTTGATATTGCCATCTTCTGCATTAATAACAAAATATCGTTCAAGGTCAGTATGACGATCAATTGAATATCTAAAGATTGAAAGTAAATAATTAGAGAAAAGAAGGACTTAAAAGTTCCATGAATTCAGATTTGTTCTTTAACATTATTAATTCTAAAGAATTGTAAGTAGTACACTTATTATTGCTCTCAATATCATTGTCAAAGGGATGATATGTGTTCTTTTAAAAGGAGAATCACCTGGTTGGTTTCTACATTTAGAAAAATAGTACATCAGAATGTTTGTAATAAGTGAAAATTGCTGGTCTTTGAAGTCTCTATATTAAAGCCTTAGAATACTCTTTATTTTTTCCTCTTATGATAAAAATATCTACTGAGATATTTGTGTTTTCTTCTATTTCATGTTAATCATGGTGTTCTTTTAAGTCTTCTGATCTTTGGTTTATTCAGAATATTAATTGATCAGACCAGGTTATTAAATATTATCCCCTATCTGCACATTAGTACAGCTTCATACAGCTCTGACTTTCATATCTTCACATTGCACTTCTTTGAAATGTTAAGTATGCCCACAGAAAAGAGCATTATAATTTAATTTACCTTGAGAACATGACAAATAAAAATAAACTAATAGAAGACTATTACTATTTCTTGTAACGGTGGGGAGGCCCTGGCACAGGTTTCCCAGAGAAGCTGTGGCAGCCCCATCCCTGGAAGTGTCCAAGGCCAGGTTGGACGGGTCTTGGAGCAACCTGGGATAGTGGAAGGTGTCTCTGCCCATGGCAGGAGGTGGAACCGGATGAGTTTTAAGGTCCCTTTTCCATCCCAAACCATTCTATGATTCCAAGACAATCCAGCATAACTGCAGAAAGGAAGTGCTTGTATGTGCTTTTCTCCAGCAATTAACACTTAACAATTAAGTACAATCTCTAATCTACATCTGAGACCGCCATATTTTGAGGGAAAAAACCACACTGTGATACTAGCACAAAATATTTGTGGAAATTCTCATTTAGAATAGAGTGTAACACAGATGCCTCAAAGTATATTTGAATTAGACGTAACTATGGTATGATACAGGCTTTGAGAAACTGCAACAATACTGGATAGTTTAAGTTATTAACATTCTAAGTGTGTGCAGATCTCTCCCATTACATATCTTAATAACTTGCATAACAATTCTGAATGGAGGCAAACAGAAAGAATACAACAAACCTTATAGCGCTGTTAGCAGCATCAGGGTCTTTGGCATGTACTTTTCCCACCACAGTACCAGGTGCTGCATTTTCTTGTACTTCAAAAATGTAACTTGGCTTCAGAAACACGGGGGGCTCATCAGCATCTTCCACTGCTATTTTCACTGTCACTGTGTCCTTGAAGGGCCCATTGCTGATGAACTTGGGATCAATGTGGACATTGGCTGCCTCCACCTTTAGGCTGTAAGACTTTTTGGTTTCATAGTCTAAGGTCTGTGAGAAACAAGAGGACAATGCATTGCACAGTGAGAAAAACCAGAGTGTAAAAGCAGCAAGCAGTGCCCTTGTACTCAATGACATAAAACAAATGTGAGCATCTGTCGACAAGCTTGGACTGAAATGTATTTAAAAACATAAAGACTCGAATGGAAGGAGCTACATTCTATGTATGGAGCAGCACAAGAGAGCACTCAAAATATCGCAGCAGAGTCAATGCCTTGCTCTTTGCTTGCTATGTCACCGAGGAAATCATCTGTACTGGGAAAATGAAGCTTTTCTCATGCAGCTTTCCAGGTGGCACAAGAGGGTGAAGGATAGGAAAGGGGCTCCCATGAAAGGCCAGGATTTGCCTCTCCCAAGCTGGCAGGCATTCCATATGGATGTAGTTGGAATTGCTACTAAGTGTCCCATGAGATAAGACACAGAGCAGTTAAATTATATAAATAGTGGGGAAAATACGGAGAGGGTTGACAGTGCTTTCATTTCTGTAATTCTTTCCATCCATAACACTTTCCAGAAGGAAGGTGAAATAAAGCCCCTTGAATTAAGTTCTTTTGAGAGCCTGATCAGAGTTACAACATATCTGCACCTAGGTATGAAGAAGCTGCAGAGTTGTGGTAGTGGTGGCCTCAGATTGATGCAGATGCCAACCACAAAGTCTGCTAAAACCATCGACTGAGTGGTGGGACAGCTCACCCCCATTTTAAATCACACAAAAAGTACACTCCCACCTCTAGAACAGGCACAAAAATTGAACCAGAGCATGGTTTTGAGCAGAGGAGACCTCTGGGTCTTTTCCTGAGGGCAGGGTTAAATAGAAGTGAAGTTGCCCAGAATTTAGTAGTGATTTCGCACTGATGGGTTGCACATTAAATCCCCTCTGCTGCTTTTTGCATAGCCTGTGACTCCTTCAGAACACTGTTGTGGACAATGCACAGCTGAAGAATTCAAACTATAGGGCATGAGGCTGTTCAGACTGAACATAAAGCAACAGTGAATGTCTGCTACTTATCAGCACTAGGCAAAACTTCATTAACAATGAGGCTGATGGCATCATATTTTACCGTGACTTTTTATTATGAATTCATTTAGTTTGTGCAATTAATCCACTGTACAGTATTTATGTAACTCTTCTTGGTTATTTTCTTCCATTCCAATTCAGCTAATGGGGAAATGGAATATTAAGAGTTAATCACACCATTAGAAATGAATTAAGTGAAATTGCATTTAGTATTATTTTAGCTTAGGCGGTAATCCATTATGTATTACCAAATATTCTACCAGCACCAAAGATTACTACAAATTAGGAGGTACTACCCACCTTTTTAAGCTTTACAACCCCTTCTTGAGTCTCATAATCTGTTGTAATTTCAAACATGTCCATGCCATCTCCATCAATGATGCTGTAAGCTACCAAGCCATTTTCCCCAATGTCAGGATCTTTGGCCTTCACTCTTCCTACTTCCTCTCCTGGGACAGCTGCTTCCGACACAGACATCTGGTACACACCTAGGGGAGGAAAAAACAGTCTGCAGCCTGCTCTCAGTGTTGTATATTTACTCATTGTGCTTTTAAGTTCCAAATAAACACAGTAATGTTGCATTTTCAATCCCCCTGAAGGAATGTTATGTTATAAAGAGCACTGAGAAGTAAATCATCTGTGAAATCTTAAAACACATGGTTAATCTGTATAACATGACCTCCTCCCTGATATTTGACACCCCCTGTCTGTTGAGGGGGGGTTAAAAGGACAGGCAATCATTCAGAATACAGAAATTGTGACATCAAGGTTATGTTTTATATCAGAAATGTTATTATAAAAATGGAAGGAAAATTCTCTTTCATATGCTCATGTCTGACCTTCAGCTCTGGTGAGTCCAGAAGCTTTTCTGCCCACCCATTCCGGAGCCATAAATTATATACAGGGAAATGGATAACACCTCTTTGCTGTGCTGGTTAAAGAATAATCCTGCTGCTGTCTGTGACTTTAATTTGTGTGGGAATGTATAACAACAGTTATTATTAAAATTTAACCCCACAAAGAATATGTACCAATTTTATGGGATTCCAAACCCAAAAAAATGGCTTTCCTACATCAAACTCCAATAGGAAAATCATCCCCAAACATCCCATGCAGATGTTTCCCTGGATATTCAGGGACACACAGGAGAGCAATACCGTTTCTGGATAAATCTCTCTCCCACAGTTGTCCTTTGGGCAGTATTGACTGCAGGACCTTCCCAACTCCCTCCAGAGTTCAGATAACACAAACTTATCCTGAATGTACAGAGTTTTGTCAGCATTTTCAGCCACTTCATCAACATTAATAAATTGGAAAAAAAAAAAAAAGAGAAAATAATCTAATTTATTCCCCTTTGTAATTGCTCCTTTTTTGCTACATGAGCACCCTTGGAACATCAGGAGACTTGCACCAGGTAGGGACTTGGCTCATTACCCATAAAAACAATTGGCACATGTCATTGAAATAGGTCATTAACTCCAGTCACAAACAACTCAAGCTCTAAGCACATAACTCATTAATGGTTTGAGCAATGAACATTAAAAAAAAAAAAAAAATCGGTCACGTGGTTGTTTGTACAGACAGGTAAAATCCTGGGTTTGAGTTACAAAGCTTTCCCAATCCAGGTTTTAAGCTGGGGGTGATTGATTAAGTAACTGCTATTGGGCATTTCTAATAATTTTAAGTGTTCTTCCAAAACATTCAGTAAAGTGGCTTGAATTTGTAGAGAAAAATCCATCATTTGATGGAGCTAAAATAATACTGTGCACTGGGGTCTCAGATTATGATCTGGAGTGAAAAGACACATTTGTAAGGCATGTAAAACCTGACATTTTTAGGATTTAGTACTTTCCTATGGGAATGGTAGATAATGCTGACACAGGTTTTTACATTTAGGAACTGACTATGCCACTTCAGCTCTCGTATGAAGGGCTGGGAAGCTGCAACACTGAAGAAAAGCTGATATGTCCTGATTGAGTCCAGGACATATCAGGGTCAGAACTGTTGCTCAGAGGAGAAACAGGGAACACTTGGAGGTGTTTACACTGCGTCCCAAAAAATCCCTACAGATGTAGAACAGATGTGGGTCATTAATGTGCTGCCTCCCAGCTGTGAAGATGGAATCTGTTTATGTCAGCCCTGATTATTTTATATGTGAAAAACAAATGGCACAGGTATAAAAATTTATCTAATCTTGCCACCAGTAATACACTTCAATAATTAAAAATGTACTTGTGCTAAATTTAGTTTGTTTTGCCATGGTAAATAGAAGCCTTGAGGAGTATCCAGTCTTTTATCCTTGTGGACATTTCTATTCTCCACGAGTGTTTATAGAGTAAAGGATGACACAGCAACACTGAAAATGCTAGGCTGTGTGAAATAAAAAGTGAGGCTCACTCATTGCAGGCCTGTCAATGGTCTGAAAGAGCCCAATCAGGAGCTGTTCATAGATTATGCAACATTTTCATCAAAGGGCAAGAAAGGCAAGAGCCTCCAAGCCCGTGAAATACAGCTGTAAGGATTTAAAGTAGAGCTCCTTTCCTTTGCCCATCTTCATCAAACCCCAAAGTGGGTTTGGTCACTGAAAACAACTATCAAAACTGTGAATTTGGAGCAGTGAAAGCACAACATGAGGCCACTTGCAGCCTCTTTTCAGACACTGCAAATCTAAGAGGAGGGTTTTCTGCATATACACTCTGGGACTGCTGCATCTGTTCCTACACAAGGCCTGCAGGGATTTTTGTTTTAACTTCCTCCCATTTCCCTGCAATCATTCCTTGTGTGATCTGAGCAGAGTAGCAAACACCACATGCTTTTCTAAATTGTGTTTTACATCCATGCTATAATTATGAAAAAGGTAAACCAGCTTATCCTAGCACTGTTGCATGTTTCAGTATATTGGACTGATTTGATTTAATGCACAAGACAGACCTCAAGAAATGGAGCTTCTTCCTTCATTGACAGAGAAGCCCAGACTGTATTTTCCTGCTCATATAGTACTTATATAACATAGTCCAGTAGGTCCAAAAATGAAGTGCAGGGTCAGGGATCTTTGGAATCTAATACTGACTTTAAAAATGTGTCACTTTGCAACACAAAGCAAATAATCCAGACACTAAAACTCCCCATGCTCCTAGCAAAAGAAGTGTAATATTCTTTATAATTAAATAATAAAGTAGTATTAAGTAATAAATAATAATAATAAATAATACTGCTTTATTCATGTGTGCTGCAATAATCCATCAGCCACTGCTTTTCCAAGCTTTGATGTGTCTGATACTACACAAACATGGTATTAGTAGCAAATGTGAACAAGGATTTTGGTGTTACTTACTCTGTGGGAACTTTGGTGGGTTGTCATTGACATCTGTAAGTGTAATTGTCACTTTGGTTGTCCCTGAGAGGCCTCCCATATGACCTCCCATGTCTTTTGCCTGTATTACAACGTGATACTCTTCCTTAGCTTCTCTGTCCATATTCGGAAGGGCAGTTCGGATAATTCCTACAAATACAAAGAAAGGAGGGCACGCACAGATTTTCACAGGGTCACATCGGGAAAAACTGCAGAAAACACAGCAATATTTGCAGAGATGCAGTTTTTGCTTTCCCTACACTGTGCATTGTGCTGTGTAAGGAAAGCAAATATTCAACAGAGGACAACCCTGGGAAATTATAGTTGAGCACAGAAACAACCATTTCTATCCCACCATATCCTGCCACAGAGAAATTATAGATATGCCCAGCTGTACTGCTGTCCATACACATCATTTCCATACACCTCATTTTAATGCATTCTGGTTATGAGGTCCTACTCAAATAAAGTTCTCAATAATACCTGTTTGAGCTTCCACTGAGAAGTAGGGCTGACCTTCAAGGATACTGTAAACCAGTTTGGCACTGTTCCCATAGGTGGGATCATCAGCGTCTGAGGCTGTTACCTGAATAACTGATGTACCTAAAAATGGAAAGCAAACACAGGAGGAATGCAGTCAGCAGCAAACACGTCTGTAAGAACCATGCAGAGATCCTTTCAGCCACCCAGCAGAACTATTTCTGAACTTTTTTATTTCTACGTTTGGTAAATGAAAAAAAGAAATTACTTGACAATTTCTATATGACAAAATAGGCTCATACGATCCAAAAAGATTTGTCGCCAGCTGTGATGTGGATTAATGTTCTAAACAGTGAAGATATAAAAGTCAGCAGTCACTCTGTACCATTATGGTTTTTTCCTCAGTAGTTTAAGCCTTACATTGCTTTTGTCGTTAGACAGCCAAACAATAGAGTTTTATTTTTATATTTTTTCTCAGTAAGTTTCAGAGAAATCATTCCTGTAGAAATCTCTGAGATAGACACAAGTTCAAACAGGAGATGAAAATGGAATAGATAGTGTGGCAATAACTCCTTAGCTTTATTACAGAGCTCTGCCAGAGAAATGATCTTCATGTTTACCCCAGAGGATTCACACTCCATAAATTCCAGGGGCTTCTCATGCTCCTTCCTAGGAGGAAATTGTCCTGTTCTAGGAACCATCAGAGACACCTCAAATATGACAGTCAGGAGCTGTGCAGGAAGGGCCGTGGCCAGCAAATTAGAGACATCAGCTGAGTCCCTGGCTGAAATTTTACTTCCCCAAATTCCTGACAATAAGAATTAAACCAAGCCAAGACATACTGACAATGCCTTCCATAAGGCTGGGAACTGCAGAGGATTTCTGAGTACTCACCTACATTTGATCTCTCTGGCACATTGGCATGGTAGTTTTCATGAAGAAACTCGGGTGGGTTGTCATTTATATCTTGCACTTTCACAATGAATTCTGAAGGTGGTTCCAAAGGTCTGTTGGTATTCCTGTCCACAGCCTGTGCCGTGAGGGTGTACTGAGCTCTCTCCTCCCGGTCCAGTGTCTTTGTTGCATGGATGTTCCCTGATTTGTCATCGATAACAAAAATGATTCCTGCTCCTTCACCTGAGAGAATGTATTTAATGTTTCCATCTCCGGAATCAATATCTGAATGAAGCTACAAGAGGAGAAACAGACACACCTTAGCAAGGTGACATGCATTTTGTGTGCTTGTGACACAAAAAAAGTTCAGGAATTTACTGTCATCTCAGAGTTTTTGAAACCTTTGTCTTACATCAGGCACTAATCCTCACTTGGGCACATGCTGTGATCTCGTGTGCCCTGCATTCAGGGCAGCTGACAGCCCAGACCTGCACCCTGCCACACACAGACCCAAGGGTTTAAGATTTAAAGAAGATAATACACAAGAAGGTGGGTATAGCATGTTCTTTATTCAAAGTTGGTAGGAAGAGTCATTTTTACAAAGACTTTGTACACTTCACATAAATCATGTTCTTCTGGGTTGCATGTAAAAAGCTATTAAGCGATAAATGGGATGCAGTGATTGAGCCCAGCAGTGAGCCCAGATGGGCGAGAAGGCTGATGAGATCCTGACTTGTGTCAGCAGTCCCAGGGCAGTGACTGTCCCCTGTCCTGGCACTGCTGGGGACCCTCAAGGGCCGTGGCCAGTTCTGGGCCCCTCAATTCAGGAAGGACTTTTTGGGGCTGGAATGTGTCCAGAGGAGGGAACAGAGCTGGGGAAGGGACTGGAGCCCCAGGAGCAGCTGAGGGAGCTGGGGGGGCTCATTCTGGAGAAAAGGAGGCTCAGTGGGGACCTGGAATTCTCTCCAACTCCCTGCAGAGGAAGGGGGG
The DNA here is from genome assembly GCA_013390025.1 of Pitta sordida. Taxonomy (NCBI): domain Eukaryota; kingdom Metazoa; phylum Chordata; class Aves; order Passeriformes; family Pittidae; genus Pitta; species Pitta sordida. Next base: position 76,969 of record WEKX01017109.1, read on the forward strand.
CTGGGTCAAGCTCTGCTCCCAGGGAACAAGGATGAGAGGGAACAGCAGCAAGCTGTGCCGGGGGAGGGTCAGGTTGGACGTCAGGAGGAATTTCTCCCTGGAAAGGGTGAGCAGGCATTGGAAAGGGCTGCCCAGGGAGGTCTGGAGTCCCCATCCCTGGAGGTGTCCGAGGAAGGACTGGATGTGACATTCAGTGCTCTGGGCTGGGGGACAAGGTGGGGATCAGGCACAGCTTGGCCTTGACGATCTTGGAGGTCTTTTCCACCCTCAGTAATTCTGTGATTGCCATCTAGTTTTTAATTACACCCTCCTTAACATAAAAGATGCAACAAATGCTTACTAAACACTCTTCCTTCCACAACCAATGCACCCTTCAGTTTGATGAATGAGGGAAACATTGAGCAAAATTACAGATTTATTGATTTTATATTGACATCCACAAATTGCACAGCACTGTTTTTTAAACCAAACTACCCAGAATCGTATGTGATGACACTGATCCTGTTCCTCCACTCTTTTTGTGTAGGGGTTAAGTCGACACAGTTCTTCTGGCCATTTAGAAACTTGCAAATATACTGGTTTATTTATCTACTTCTGTTCTGTTAGAGTTAGAGAGTAGCAGAATATAAAATTAGTCTGGGACGTGTATACATAGACATGTGCACATAGATCAATATCTGCCTCTATACATACCCCTCCATATGGCTGATTTTACTGATAACTTGAAAATGAAGGGGTGAAAAGATACCTATTGAGCAAGACAATTTTACTGAGCTGCTGGGTTAGACATTGCAGTTTTTATTCCTACCTTTTAAGACCCAAGAATAACAGATATTCTTGAGCCATACTGTTGCTCAAGTGGTGCTGTAGTTCTTGCTGTTTGCCAAGTAACAGCTTGCACACCTTCATTCAGGGACTGCTGAGGTCAATGGAAATATTTGTATTGACTTAAGTAGTATTTTGTTTAGCACTTAAACTGAGCTGCAAGAAAATGATTAATTCTGGGTGTATAAGTAACTGCTGAAGAAGCAGCTAAGACAACACAAAAGAAACAGCAAGAAAAAAATCAACTCACAATATAAAAACATAAATTAAGAATATTAATTGATGACAGAAAAATAAATTCTTTCTTACCCTTCCTACTAGCACAGGATCTGGTCCTGTGTACTCCTCTATGACAAAGAACTGATTCCACACCCAGCCTCTCTTGGAACGATGCAGAACTTGTCCTTCTTTCCCTTTTTCATGGTGCCCATGGAGAGATGGCCGTGAGTGGTTCAGTTTCTCTGTGGTCAGGGCATGGCTGTAGTACAACATGCCCAGGCAGATGAGAGCAGCGTGTAAACAATTGTCCTCCTTCATTTTTGGTTATTTTGTAGGCACAGGAGTATCCAAGAATCTACCCCTTCCACCTTGAGAGTCAAAAAGTTTGGGGCTATTGAAGAATTTCAGACAAACTGTTGTGCACATGGGATGCCACTACACATTAAACACATCACCTTAATGCTCTGCAGCTTCCCAACTTAATTCCTGGAAGAAAGCAAAATGGAGAAGATTGTCAGTTCTCTTTGAGAAGTCTTTGAGAATGCATTAAATAAAACTAGGACTCCTTGGTAAATGCCAAGATAAGAAGACTAAAGTATATCATTAATTATGAAATAGTGAGTAATGAGTGCATTTGGTTACATTTTGTTACATGGAACTACCACCTTGTAGGATATCCTGACTGGCTGGTTTGGACACTCACTGGAGTTGAAGTCGAAGGATAGGAAATCATCTCTCATGATCTTTTCAAATAGATTTAGCCCGAGATGCAAGGTAACTATGCAAAGACCTAATTTATGCCTAATGCCTCTCTGGAGCTCAGATATAAGCCTTGGATTTAAGCAGTTAAGCCGTGGGTCTGGATTTAAGGCAGGGACCAAGACTTATCGAGAATGCAATATCTTCACACATGCCCTTTCATGATCAACAGATTTCCAGGCTGAAGAGAACTCCCCATGTTTTCCGGGGAGGAGGAGGGGCTAACAGAGCTCCAAGGACCTACAGTTTGGATTTAGACCCTTGATGCACCTCTGAGGATGGAGTCAGCAAAGCACAGAAGCAGCTCTGATTGCCATGTCTACTGGCTTGTGGCTGCTGACAATAAAGGCACAAACAAAAAAAACCTTAATCAGATATTTTTGATAATGTAAAAATTGATTTAACTATTTATTTTTACTTTCCTTGTGATTTAAATTACCAAGATTATATTGATTTCTTACTTTCTAGTACTTATGAAATCACTAGGTCAGAATTAATATTTGAAGGAGATATTGCATAATACAGAGAAACCTAAACTAAGGTCTAAGCCTCCAGCAGCTCACAATCCATCACAAAGGCCACTTTGAATTATGTATCCCTGAGGTTTCCAATATATTCTCCTTGAATCTTTACAGAACAACCAATTTTACAAGGTCCCTACAATGTTTGTTTCGGCTTTCAGTGTAATTCACTTTGCTCTTGTGCAAGATATTAATAAAATACTTGATGTTATATGGATACAAGTAAATGCATAAATATGTGCTACCATCAGCTTTAAGCACAATTGATTTTTTTATGAGAAATAAGACCTTATACATCACATTTGCTGCAGAGAAAATGTGAATATAGGGAAAAGCTTGAACCCACAACACATTCTTTGTAATAAACCTCTCACTAGTGCCAAACCCACTGCTTTGTCTTTCTCACATCCTGAGAAGTCATGTCCTCCTGTCCACATTTGCGCAGTTACAAAAAAATACATTGGCAAACAGGGGTTCACAAATAAGGAATTAATTATTTGGATTAATTTAATAAAAAAAACCAAGTTTCAAATTTTATTTTATTGAAAACTGAAATCACCTCAAGTACAACACTACATGACTCCAGAATAATGAATTCAATGAAAGTTACACACAGAATTGAACACACTCTGGCTTTCCTAAACATATTTATTAACTACATGTGTTGTATCTATTTAATTTTGACTATTATATGATTACACAGTTAGAGTTTGCTCATACCATCATGGGAGGCATGAAAAGGAAAGTATTGTTTTGCTTAGGAAAATGCTTTTATTTTGACACAACATATGTGTGTGAACCATGGAGCATTAGGGCTGTGTTTTCTATCTTGTGTCTCAATTTTGTTGAGGGATAAAAATAATTTAAAATTTAAAGGGCCTGAAAACAGATTTCACTGATTTCGGAGGTGACTTAAAGATAGAAAGTCTTTTAATGTTAGTTATTATAGTGGCTCTCAATGATAATGGTCAACTTTGAAAGGAAAGGACCTATACTATAGGGAACACTCATGCACTTAGAGAGGATTGAAATCCTGGAATGCTAAAAGGAGCCTGCATGCTCCAAACAGACCTGGAATAGGAAGATATTCCTGACAGCTGTGCATTTTTAAACCTGCTGTGAAAAAACCAAACCTGCTTATGTTAATAGCCTTTGGATGCATTTGAAAATTAAATTCACTGATAATCATTCATCATTAACATCACATAATGATCTCAGCTATGAAAATAAGTAAACAAATACCCACCCCCACTACTCCCAAACTTCTCAATACTGTTATGTAAACCAGTAAACACTTTATAAAGCTGCTTAACAATAATAGAAGAGCCAAGCTGATACATATGCTGCTTATTATCAGCTATTCAAGTGTGAAGTGCTGGAAACAAAATGGTAATCACAGATCCATAGCTAATTTACTAATAAGGATTTAAAGTAAAACTTATTTTCTATCCTTTGTTTTCTCCTCTGAAAGCATGGGGATAGAGATGAAGCAAGAAGGTTGCATGTTTTCAAGCTAAAGAAAATTAGTATTTCTTATCCACTACTTCATGGAATGATAGAATGGCTTGGGTTGGAAGGAACCTTGAAGCTTATCTTGTTCCGCCCTCTACCAGGGCAAGGACTCTTTCCACTATCCCAGGTTGCACCAACCTGACCTTGGACACTTCCAGGGATGGAGCAGCCACAGCTTCTCTGGACAACCTGTGCCAGAGCTTCACCGCCCTCAGCCAAGAATTCTTTCCTAATATCCCACCTAACCCTGCCCTGTGAATGTGAAGCCATTCCCCCTTGTCCTGTCACCCCAGGCCTTTGGAAGTAGTCTATCTCTATCTTTCTTTCAGGCTCCTTCAGGCCCTGTAAAGCCACAATTAGTTCCGCCCAAAGCTTCTCTTCTCCAGGCTGAACAGTCACAATCCTCCAGCCTTTCCTCCCAGCAGAGCTGCTCCATCCCTCTGATCATGTTGGTGCCTCCTCTGGACTCTCTCCAGCAGCTCCATGTCCTTCCTGTGCTGTTCCCCAGGGCTGGAGCAGCTCTGCAGGTGGGGTCTCACCTGAGGGGGCAGAGGGGCAGAATCCCCCCCACCCTGTGCCCATGCTGGAGGTTCATCCTAGGATAACTTTGACTTTCTGCACAGTGAGCACATGACTGGATCTTGTCCTATTTGAGTTTAAAAGTCACTAAAGCTGTTAAGAGTAATTGCTTCTGTTTGGAGTTATAATGTGGAAGGACTCCATTCCCGCAGCAATACGAAGCTGGCTCTTCAGTAAGTGACCCACATCTATTTAGACTGCAATTAAAGCTGGAGCTGCAGGCAGAAAGGTCTCTCTGGCCTCCTCATGCCCCCTCACCTTCTCCCCCCCTGAAGTTCCTGCTCTGCTCACTCACATAGTGCTTCCTCCAGCAGTGAGTCCTCTGACTCCTACCTGCAGAAGAAAAGCCGAGAGAATAAATCCACAGGGTTCCATTGAAGTCTATGAAATTGCTTAAATTCAAACCTGCTACACTTTGGCTTTTTATAAACTGCTTTTATTCTAAAAGGCAAGGTGCACAAGATGCTCTTAGGTTAGAGGTAAAACTTAAAGTGAACTCCTTCTCTTCTGTGGAAAAATACCTTGTAATCCTGCAAGTATGAAATAGAGATGTGAGGATAGAATTGCTGCAGCTGCCTGGGCTGCTGCTAGAGTGAGCCTCCCAAAATTCTGTATGCAGCGCCTGTATTCAGGCACTGAACAATGACCTGACAGACTCAGTTGCTGTGCATGTTTCTAATGTTTTATTTTAAAAATCAAAATATTTGGTACATCTCAAAATTATTGGTTTTTTCTGCCCATAGATTTTATTCCTCAACTACAGCAAAGCAAATCTGAGTAGGCAGTTGTTCCAGCTACAACATTGTCCTGGTTTTGGCTCATACAGAGNAGTTGTAGTCAGCTGGGTGTCAGTCTCTTCTCTCTGGCTACCAGTGATAGAACAAGAGGACACAGTCTTAAACTGCGTCAGGGAAGATTTAGACTTGACATTAGGCGGAACTTTTTCACAGAGAGGGTGATCTCTCAGTGGAATGGGCTGCCCAGGGAGGTGGTGGAGTCGCCGTCCCTGGAGGTTTTTAAGAAAAGGTTGGATGAAGTTCTTGGTGACATGACCTAGATATTAGGGTAGGATGAGGTGTTGGTAGTAGGATGGCAACAGGTCAGGTTAGGTAACAGGTTAGATTAGATTAGGTAACGGGTGATAGGTTGGACTTGATGATCTCTATGGTCTTTTCCAACCTTACTGATTCTGTGATTCTGTGATTCTGTGATTATTTGCTATCTTTTGTTTTCTCCTCTGAAAGCATGGGGATAGAGATGAAGCAAGAAGGTTGCATGTTTTCAAGCTAAAGAAAATTAGTATTTCTTATCCACTACTTCATGGAATGATAGAATGGCTTGGGTTGGAAGGAACCTTGAAGCTTATCTTGTTCCGCCCTCTACCAGGGCAAGGACTCTTTCCACTATCCCAGGTTGCACCAACCTGACCTTGGACACTTCCAGGGATGGAGCAGCCACAGCTTCTCTGGACAACCTGTGCCAGAGCTTCACCGCCCTCAGCCAAGAATTCTTTCCTAATATCCCACCTAACCCTGCCCTGTGAATGTGAAGCCATTCCCCCTTGTCCTGTCACCCCAGGCCTTTGGAAGTAGTCTATCTCTATCTTTCTTTCAGGCTCCTTCAGGCCCTGTAAAGCCACAATTAGTTCCGCCCAAAGCTTCTCTTCTCCAGGCTGAACAGTCACAATCCTCCAGCCTTTCCTCCCAGCAGAGCTGCTCCATCCCTCTGATCATGTTGGTGCCTCCTCTGGACTCTCTCCAGCAGCTCCATGTCCTTCCTGTGCTGTTCCCCAGGGCTGGAGCAGCTCTGCAGGTGGGGTCTCACCTGAGGGGGCAGAGGGGCAGAATCCCCCCCACCCTGTGCCCATGCTGGGGGTTCATCCTAGGATAACTTTGACTTTCTGCACAGTGAGCACATGACTGGATCTTGTCCTATTTGAGTTTAAAAGTCACTAAAGCTGTTAAGAGTAATTGCTTCTGTTTGGAGTTATAATGTGGAAGGACTCCATTCCCGCAGCAATACGAAGCTGGCTCTTCAGTAAGTGACCCACATCTATTTAGACTGCAATTAAAGCTGGAGCTGCAGGCAGAAAGGTCTCTCTGGCCTCCTCATGCCCCCTCACCTTCTCCCCTCCTGAAGTTCCTGCTCTGCTCACTCACATAGTGCTTCCCCCAGCAGTGAGTCCTCTGACTCCTACCTGCAGAAGAAAAGCCGAGAGAATAAATCCACAGGGTTCCATTGAAGTCTATGAAATTGCTTAAATTCAAACCTGCTACACTTTGGCTTTTTATAAACTGCTTTTATTCTAAAAGGCAAGGTGCACAAGATGCTCTTAGGTTAGAGGTAAAACTTAAAGTGAACTCCTTCTCTTCTGTGGAAAAATACCTTGTAATCCTGCAAGTATGAAATAGAGATGTGAGGATAGAATTGCTGCAGCTGCCTGGGCTGCTGCTAGAGTGAGCTTCCCAAAATTCTGTATGCAGCGCCTGTATTCAGGCACTGAACAATGACCTGACAGACTCGGTTGCTGTGCATGTTTCTAATGTTTTATTTTAAAAATCAAAATATTTGGTACATCTCAAAATTATTGGTTTTTTCTGCCCATAGATTTTATTCCTCAACTACAGCAAAGCAAATCTGAGTAGGCAGTTGTTCCAGCTACAACATTGTCCTGGTTTTGGCTCATACAGAGTTAATTTTCTCCCTGGTGGCGGGTCCAGTGCTGTGTTCTGGATTTAGCAAGAGAATAATGTTAATAACACATTGATGTTTTAGTTGTTGCTGAGTAGTGTTTATAATGAGACAAGGATTTTTCTGCTCCCCGGGTCCTCCCTCCAGAAGGCTGCAGGGGAGGCACAAGAAGATGGGAGTGGACACAGTTGGAACAACTAACCCAAACTGGCCAAAGGGGTATTATGACATCATGCTCAGCAAGTAAACGAGGAGGAATTTGCCTGAGACTACTGCTCAGGATCTGGCTGGACATAAGTCTGGGAGTCACAAGTAAATGCATTTTGCACCCCTTGATTTGAATATTCTAATTATTTTGTCATTATTATTATCATTATTTTCTTCCTGTCTCATTGAAGTGTCTTTATCTCAACCCACGAGTTTTCCGCTTCTACTCTTCCAAATCTCTCTCCCATCCCAGGGGAGGAGTGGGGGAGTGAGCAAGTGACTGTGTGGTGCTTGGCTGCTGCCACAACAAACATCCATTATTGCTTAGGATTGCACAACATATCATTTTGAAATTCCAAGTTTTCCTAAGAATTCTGTAAAAAACCCCACTGCTTCCCACTGCCTTAGGCTTAGTGGATGCCAGGATTCATAGAATCATTGATTGTGTTGAGTTGGAAAGGACCCACCAGGACCATCCAGTTCAACTCCTGGCCCTGCACAGGCCCATCCCCAAGAGTCACCCCATGGGCCCCAGAGGATCATCCCAACCCTCCTGCAGCTCTGGCAGCCTTGGGGCTGTGCCCACTGCCCTGGGGAGCTTGAGGGCACCCTCTGAGGGAAGAAGAGCCTTGTCCTGAAATCCAACCTGACCCTGCCCTGACCCAACTCCAGGCCATTCCCTGGCTCCTGTCCCTGGTGCCCCCAGGGCCTGCCCCTCCTCTGCCCCTCCCCAGGAAGCCACAGACTTATTTATGCACTAAGATGTACTTGTACTCCAAAGAAAAAAATCAATAACATATTTTAACTGCATGCAAACAAATGTTGGCAATTTTGGTATTGAATAATGATTTTATCTGTGATAAAAGGAAAACAAGGGTTAATTGGCCGCCACACAATGACACCAGCGTGGCACAGGAATACAATGAGATTCTCAAATGCTGCCCATGTAAGTTGATCAGCTGAGGCATGCAGGGCTATGAAATATTTAGAAAATCTAGTCTACACTGGGAGAAACAATGTATAGTGAGGTGTGTACTGAAATGTTTTATGAAAATAAAATACATCCCCGGGTGCTTGTGGGAACATGCTGTCTGGGCATTTCTAGGTACACAGTGTGTCTGTACTGTACCTGAAGTTGTTACTCAGTTCTGGAAATGCAAAGCTCACAAGCTTCAATTTTAACATAAAAAAAAGTCTCTTCTACTGTTAGGAAATAATATCCATTGATATTCCTAATATTAATATGATATTACTATTTGTTTAAGAATTCGGTTAAGAACACATCTATCATAAACCTAAAAATAATATATGCATATTCTACAAAATCAGTCTGCTCTACAAAGCTTCACACACTCATCTGAATGACTGCTCAGAGATGACTGACTGAAAAAAATAAAGAGCCAGCAAAGATTATTTTAATGACAAGACCAGGAAGTGCAGTCTGGCCAATTTTAGAGTCCTTTCATTATATTTATAGCAAAAATAATCCCAAACGTTCCTGATAATTTCCTGTCTGCTATTAAATGACCATATGCCAAATTATAATAGAATAAACAATTTTTTCTGATTTGGCTAGGCTGTAACTTCTGGATGATGCATTAAAGTAGCAATTGTTCTCAGGAATACACTTGGCAGAATGCAGCCAAGACCACAGTGTAGCAATATAATAATGGATGATTATGTTCTGAAATGTTTTGCACAAGTATCAAGTAAATATAGCAAACTGCCAGTCCAAATGAGATTTTAGCTGTAATTAGAATTAGCTGAGAAGATGAATGATTTATTTTACAGTAATTTTATCATCAGACAAGGAAATGAATAGTTTTTTAATGGCAGAATAAATATTGGATCATATTAGTTCTGGAGATGGGAGTGACTGAGGTTTGGGCAATTGGGGTCATGAAAGTGAGCAGTTCCTACGGAAAGCAGGTAGGAAACAGATAGCCAGATCAAATCATCAGTCAAGTCCCACTGAACCCATACTGCTTAATCTTTAGGGCATATCAGGAATTTAACTGCTTTGGAAGTTTTTAATAAAATACATGAATAGAGGGTTGTGGAACAGCTCCGTGAACAACTATTTCATTACTCATGTGCATTGATGAATGTGTGAGGGGCTCAGCCTGCATATATCTGAATCCTCTCATAGATTGCTGTATTGAAACACCTGATGCCAAGTTATTTTCAAGAAAATTTGTGTACATTAATATGAAAATATCTTGGAAGGATATTAGTTCTTGTTGCAGAAAGCTATTCAACCCTAACCAGTCAGTTTCAAACATCTTGATAACCTAATATTTGATTTAAATTTGATTTTTCCTTGTTTAACAAAATACTATGCTCTTCCTGGACTGATTTCAAGAAAATGACACATTAAAAAGTAAATAAATATCCCGTTCCCTTTTTTTTACGAAACAAGATAAACCACCAGGAAACAGTATCTTTCCCATTTTACTTATTTTTCTCAGTTACTTTTTGCTTTCCTCTGTTACTTTTTGTTATGCATTAACAGACCAATCATTGAATAGTTTTTAGTTTAGACTTCACAACATACTTGTGGAAATAAGGCTTCACCTTTTATTTACATGAAATGTTATGCAACATACCAAGTTCTGCTTTGCAGAACATCCAGTTTGCATGACACATACAGCAAAGCCTGTTTTAAAATAAAACCTTTAGTCCTAAATCTGGACAGGACTCGGATTAGGATTATTGCCTTTTTCCACTGAAACTAGAGTCAGACTGGTTGGTCCTTGATAGAGCTCCCCTTTGATATCCAGAATTAACAGAGTGCAATGCTGGTGTGGCATCATTTACAAGGTCTGCTTTGAATGGATGAGCTGAACTGGAGGATGAAACAGTATCAGCTTTTTTAATTTTCACCTGAACCCCAGTTAAGGGCTTTATGTCTCTTCCCACTCAGAAAATCATCCCATTAGGAGACGACTCTTTGCTTTCTCAAATGATCCCCTTTCTGAGGGCAGCATTGGGACATGGAGCTCTGTTCATGAACCAGCAGAGCTCCCTGTGGAAGTGCCAGAGCCATGGCCCCTCCTCAGCACATACTCCTTCCTCAGCACATACAAAACAGGAGTTCCTAGCCAGAACATTGATTTATGACTGGGACTAACCTCAGAGACTGGCCATGTTTGTATGTAACTGGTAGGGATTGAGCACCAAGAGCATGGAGTGACAGGACAACTGACAGAGAGAGGGGTTAGATGGGATATTGGGAAGGAATACTTCTCTGTGTGGATGGTGAGGCCCTGGAACAGGTTTCCCAGAGAAGCTGTGGCTGCCCCATCCCTGGAAGTGTCCAAGGCCAGGTTGGACAGGGCTTGGAGCAGCCTGGGATAGTGGGAGGTATCCCTGCCATCTGGACAAGCTTAAAGGTCCCTCCCAACCCAACCCATTCAATGATTTTGTGATTAAAGGCCAATGTGCATTAGTCCCATGCAAAATGGTTTTTTTAGATGACAAGAGCTCTGATTTCTAATACAAGAAAATACTTTCGTGCTGTATATTTAACTGGTAAATCTCATTTTTCCCAGTGTGTGATTTTAAAACAGACCACAAGCAACTAACTCCCTGTGAGCCCTTCTGCACCACTGAATCCCTTTTCTTGCTGAAGCATATTCCAGGTCTCACTGGAGCAAACAGCAAATAGCCCACATCTGAATGCAAATTGATATAAAGTTTTCTGTGTCATTCACCAAACATAATTAGTCTTATGAGACAAAAGTATTTAGTCCAGGAAAAGATATTTTTTCATATTTAGAATTACTTGGGAAAAAACCACTCTTAGTTATTCCACTGAATAATGAGAACTTTACACTCCCCCAGTTCATGTTCTGCTGTTCTGCACAGAAGGAAACTGTAAAGGATTAGAATCTGAGGCTGCAGTTCTGCAGAGCTTAGTATATATATAACTTTATATATGGTGTGTAAACAAGCAAAATTCCAGAAGTATCCTACTACAGAGGGGTTCTAGGTCATGGCAAGATTTGTATGTACTAAATACAGAAATACAATCTTTACAGAACTGGCAATTTCCATCTTTACAAAAGAATTTGCTTTAAAAATGCTAAGTAAGTTTTGTAGAATCCTATTCTGAGTTCTGTAGAATCCTATGAAAGGAAATCTTAATCCTTTGCAATTTTAAATTATGTTTTATAGCACTGTATTGGATTACTGAGATGTTTAAAGCCAATAATCCCCAGATGCTCCAAAGAACACTTTCTGAAATGTTGCCACATTTTCCTGTAGGAGCTTTGAGACTCAGTATTATAAAATCATAGACAAACCCATAAAATGATGGCTCTGAAAACAGGAGTCATTGTGCAGGAAAAAGGTAAGAAAATAACCTCCTGAACAGTATGATGTGATATATCTGTCAGGAACCACCTCTGAATTCATCATGGAAGGAAAGCATTTTCACCAAGCTTTGATTTAATTTGTACTCGGTCGAGAAGGGTGAGATTGCCACTGGTACCTCATACAAAGCAGGAAGACAACTTAGTGCATTATGAAGTGTATGACACAGAAATAAGCCTGAGAGAGTGATATTAAAAGGCTTGGGAAATGAAAAATGGCTATAAACAGAGTTTTACATTTACTTACTGCCCTGGGGAGATCCACTTAAGATAAATGTGACAGGGGCTGTCTAGTTTAAGCGCAGACTCCAGGAAAACAACCAGCATAAGAAAGGCAGTATTTTTAAAGAACATGGTGATTGATAGAGTCATTGCAAGTAATGACTAAACCCTTGGTAGAGTTTATTTTAAGTAGTAATTGTGTTCTTGTGCATCTCAGACAAACTGGAGTTCTAATTTCCTGTATACTCAAAGGCCACTCTAGCTCCATCTTAGTTTCAATGCAGTTTGCTATTATCTAAGTGGCTCTAAATGACACCCCAAGGAAGAAACAAATGATAACTAAAGTCAACTTACTTCCAGCTCCTAATGCTGTACTTACAGACTAAGCAAGCCTTGAACATTTTTTCCCCTAGGAATTTATCCATGTGAATGTCTAAATAACACTTGTGCTGTGACTGATGGTCTCTTTGGTTTATGCCAGAAGTGAGACAGAAAGTCATGTTTAAAGAGTGAAAACCTATCAAAACCCAACAACTGCAGGCAGGTCTATTCTGCTACCAAACCAAGCCAGAAAGAACTTCACCGAGCAATCATTTCCATTCCTGCTGGGATCTCTAATCTCTTGCTGAAGGGCTGACAGCTCCCACATATTCAGAGATCTAAATTCAGTCTGTGGTGTTGCGCTTCCAGCTTCATTTCCAGAGGCAGTTTCAGCACTGCTGTTGACATGCCAAACTGTCAAAGCATCCTGTGTGGTCTCTGTATGACCAATGTGTTCATCTAGAAACAATTTTCCATTTTGAATATAATTCTTCAAGACTCCTGGATCCCCTGGTCCCCTTCAATTTTCAAATTACGCTCTCTGTAACATTTGTCTTTATAAAACTTGGCAAGCTAGTGAATTACTGAGTCTCTTTTACAAATGGTTTTGCTTAACAGAGACAGGTAAAAACTAAATTTCTAATCAAAAAGCCTTTTTCGTTCTCTTGTAGCTGCAGAAGGAAGAGTTCAGTACCTTCAGTAATTCCCATGTAAGGTTTTTTTTCTTGGTAGTTTGCTTAACTGTTCCAGTGTAGTGTAAATTTCTTCCATAAAGAGCATAAAAGCCACTCTGAGATTTCTCAATGAAAAACTGAATCAATAATTAATTTTTGCCTAGGCAGAGATTGTCTGTGAAAAGACCTATTTTGGCTCGATAGCATGAGATAACAACATCAGAATATTCAAACACATTCCTAATACAGCCTCAATAGCACTAAGAAAGGAGACCATCACAGCTTAAACACATAAGATGAGGTTCCAGCTGAAAGGATCAAAACTGGAAATTTGTGTTATTATTTGCAAACCATGGAATCACACGATTGTCATTCAAACAATAATTGCATAAGTCTCTTCTGAAGTGTCTTGTAATCAGTGAAAACAGAATATTTCTGTTTGACTTAAACTCCCCAAATATACATAGAAAACAACAGCTCCATTCCCACAACTTTTCCTCTGGCTTCCTGACCTGCACTGACCACAAATCAGAGGAACTATCCCCATTTTTAGTGTTCCAAAGCCATAAGGTCTAAGCCGTAATTCCCAGCATTATGTTATAAAATTAAAAATGCACCAAGACATGTTAAAGTGATACAATTAGATGCTAAGCTTATAAATAGCACAAAACAGACAGGCTTGTGTCAGCTTGCAATTAAAATTTGTTTTTCATTCAAATGATACATTTAGAAAAAGGGCAAATTATTCAGGATATCTTTCATGAGCAGAACTCATTTGGAGTTAAACCTGTTCATTACGTATTTGTAACTGATCATATGAACAGTAACACATCCCAGAGACTGGCTTGGCACTATTTCTGAGCTGTAATTGCAAGTGGTTGTGACAAAACATTTCATTTCTATTCTTCTGACAGAGCATTAACAATAGTCTTAAGGCTGCAGTTGGAATGGTGGCTGTTGTCAGGTTATTGTCAGTTTATTATCCAGAAGAGACAAAATTTAAATGCCTTGAACATGTTCTTGCATAAAAGTTTCAGAAACTGATGTTTCACAGTCAGCTGGTCATGGGAAATTAGTAAAAAATGAGTATTTTTAAAATGAAAATAATACCTGAAGGTATGAATCAGCTACAATTAGATGTATTTTGGAAGGGTATTATATGTTCAGAGGATACAAATATCTTTTGCCTCCTTTTCTTTGATGCCAAGGGCAAGTCTTGACCCCAAGAATGCAATAATCAGGATTTGTGGTACATATTGGCATCCAAGATCACCGACCAGATTTTTTAATTTTAGATCCCAAATGTCTTTTTTAACAAATGGGACAATATAAAAGTACTTGAGAGTGAGTGAACGTGTATCCAGTCAATTGAAGCTGTAACTTCCAAACCAGGAACAGTTTTCCCACTAATGAAGACCAATGAAGTGTTACTTAAAAATGAGTTTGTGAAAAAAAAAGAAAGAGGAAAACAACTTGGCATTAGGTAGAATGGCTGGATTGAGAACAGTTAAATTTTTGGACTGAATGACCTTCAAATGAGGCAAGTAGGGGGGAGACAACTTACATTCACAGCAGAAAATCCAAAAACCAGTAATAACCCCTCAAATACATGTACATATATACACACATATATATATAAAAGACTGAAAGCTCCATTCAAAAGATTAGAATTAAACCTTTTGTTCCCCTGCATTAAATAAGCCCTTACATTCAACGTATTTTCTACCAAAATGTTCTTTTCCAAATGTTGCCAGGGTGATATCACTATTTCAATCCAACCGATTTCCTCTGAAGTCTCCCATAACAGTAATTAAATAAATTGCTCTAGGAGTAATTATGTTTTTTATCTGGAAAAGGAACTATTAGGTTAAAGAGAGATGAGAGAGTCTGTCACCAAACATAATCTTTCTAAATACGTCGGTATTTGTTAAATTTATGGGAGGAAGGATGGAATACTTAGAAACTTTGGACCTTTTTAGGTTTTTAAAAGGAAATGTCGACTTCACAGCTGAAATAAGAAACACACTAAAATGACTGCTGACAGTCTTGGGAGTGCAAAGAGAAAGAAAATGGAAGTTGTGTCAATAGAAAGCTTTTAAAGAATATGTATTAAGCCCAAGAGAACCAGTGTGAGCTCAAAGCCCAAATTACAACGTTAGAAGCAAGTAGCTGGTGGACAAGATGAAGGTGAGTGAAAGCTCAAGGCTAATGACCAAGTGTATTGTATAAAATGGAGCTCTCCATAAATACATCCTGTTTTCATGACATGAGGCTTTGGAGACTGGGCTAGTAGGGCTGAGAATGTTCTGTGTATGGCAGTCGAACAGCTCAAAAGTTTCCCATCCCTTCTCTGTGATTTTTATGATCCCCAGCAGAGGGAAACGAGGCTTTCCCAGTTCCAAGTCATTTCCAGAATCACAGAATCACAGAATATTATGAGTTGGAAGGGACCCACAAGGATCATCTAGTCCA